>JAQIXI010000369.1:0-25236 GCA_034700165.1 Galumnidae sp. Gr-Ori-00277
CTCTCTCTCTCTCTCTCTCTCTCTCTCTCTCTCTCTCTCTCTTTCTCTCCTTCTCTCCCTTTTTGATTAATATTTCAATGAATTAAGTGAATCGGAAAAATCAATAAAACAATGGCAAAATAACAGCAATTCGACCATGATCAATCTTTTATCCCTAATGATCCTATTTATCGTGCAAACCTTAAACCGTTTATTCATCGCTCATTTGTGTCGCATTAAAGAAACAAAAGATATTGAGAAGACTTTCTAAGAATAAAATCTTTGATCGATATTTAGATTTATTTATCGATTCATTGAATAAAAGTAAATAACTTTGAAAAGAGTGTCAAACATTTGTTTAGAAGGAATTTACAAAATCCTTATGTAATATATCTGTTCCGCTCTAAAGAGCAAAACAAAAGCACTTAAAAGCAACATGCTAAATTTTTAACATAATAGCTTTATTATAATGAAAATTAGAGTACTCTATGACCTCATGGAGTGAAAGATGGGTTTCACTGTTATTAATACTTTTATTTTTGTGTTAAACATTTCACAAAACCTTTATTTTAGTATTTATTAATACTTTTTTTCAGTTGAAATTAATAAACTAAAATGAACTATTACATTTTATTATTTATTAAGTGACTGATTATTAAATAAGAATATTAATTTATCAAGAATCAATTTAGTAAAACAAAGCCATTCAAACTTTTATTAATTATCATTTAGAATATTCATAAATTATCATGCTAATTTGCTCATTAATATTTAATCGGACAAACTTATTCAAAAAATAGGTCTTTGGTGTTCTCCTATATGGGACAACCTTTCGTGTTGGCCCCCAACTCGAGCGGGAACTGTAATTAGCAAAACCTGCGCCGAAATATTCAAATCAGTTAATATAACAACTTTTGATGGAATCGATGCCAACAAACGTAAGGATAAAAATCTTTTCTTTATTTCTTATTATCTGAAGAAATATTTTGTTTGAATAACATTTAGTTTTCATAAGAATTAGTTTTTTTTTTTCAATGTTATTATTGTATTAAAAACCAGTGACGCCCAGAACAAAGGGAAAGCCATAAATAATAAGATACCCAATAATTTTATTTAAACCAATTATTATTTATCTTATAAATCATGTTATTTAAATAATATTTACACCTTGCTACTTTTTGAGCTTTATAATGGAAATGAGAAACACTGATAAAATATTTGTCTGTTTTTTCTTTTGAGTCGTGACTTAATTATATCGAAAACTCATTTATCGAAAATTATTCAAAACTGTTAATATCCTTCAAATGACTGAAATTTAAGGATTGGCTTATCAGGAACGAGCAGGGACACTTAATAACTTGATTAAATTATAGTGATTTCAAGCAAAAATAAAACACAGTTTTCATTATATTATCGATTTTTTTCTTCCAAATATGCGATAAAAATATAGACTCAAAATCAGATTCAAATTACAGTTTTATTACAAATTGAAAACTAGATTTAAATTTTATTTTTCGTACAAATATGTGGTAATCGTCATAATTAGCAAAATTTAAGCTCAAAACATTTCATTAAAGTATAAAAATTAATTTTAACAAGGGTACAAAACAATTAACAATTATTTAAATTATTCTAAATTCAACAAAACATAATTTTATATTAAATTAAAATAATAATAATTTTTATAAATTATTTTATTCTATTTTCTAAATTTTATACCAAATTTATGGCTATTTCTTGGTAGAACTAAAATTAGTTGATAGAAAAATGATTATGGCATAATTTTAAGCTGAAATCGCACTGTCAATCTCAGTAGACCTAGCTGAATTAGGCCTTATAAATAACAAGATTGATATTCTCCTGAAGGGATGCTTTTTATATCTTTTCATTCAATATTTTCATAATTAAAATCTAAAAAATATACGAAAACAGAAGTTTATTGATTTTTTGGTAATTATTTGCCTAAAATGTGAAAACAGTTTAATGAATAGCTAACAGAAGAGCTAATCTAAAGCTGAGAACATCATAAACAGTCTTTAGCTTAAAATGATTTTCAAATACCTTTCAAAACATATTTTTCAAATGAATGATAGCTCCAAACCTTTGCAACAGAAGAAAAGGTCTCAATTGTTTAAAAATGATGTCTGGCTTCATATATCTCTCCGGAAATCATGTTTTATACTTTGTTTGACTCCTCTCTTATCAAAAGTGTTGTTCAACTATTCACTCATATGAGAGGTTAGTTTTGAAGCCATCAAAATGAGATCGAATTCCTTTTCGCTCCGAGAGATTGATTTCATGTAATAAACAATGTTTTCATTCAATTTATTTCTCCTTAAAAGAAAAAAAGTGAAAAACTATTGGATGATAAGTAGCACCACTTCATTGCTGTGGACTTCTCTTAGACTCTAAAAGGGAATTACTTTAGAATCATTAGGACTGTTGCCTTTCGTGTGCACCCATTGATGACTTTGAAATTTATCAAAAAAAGCTTTTTTTTACAACTATTTTAGAAGTGATTATATTTTAAGTGATGGCTTTCCTCCAAAGCGTTTGTCTTCTTTTAAATGTCTCCGATATTTTAGATAAAATTATTGACTTCACTTAACATCAATTTATTTTCCGATCGAATCTTTCATTTGTTTGAAACAGTTTTGTCTTTCAGTCCATAGAATCAGTAATTATTTACTCGACTAAAGGCTACTATAATTAGCATTTCATGAGTTAAGGGAAACATTTTTAATTTATCAGTTAATTAACTTTTTTGTGAATACAATTCATACGAGAATTTCAGTCGAAATACTATTCGTTGTGTTGACGTCTGAAGACAATGAATGGAACCATAGTTTGTTACTATTAGTGTTGGCACTTGTCGTCGATATATTAGGGTTTGACTGTGTTTTTAACCAAGATCGCTCTATATCGACAAAAGGCCAGCTGTTAGGCCGGGCGTAACGTCTTCTGAACATAGAAGTGGTCGATATATTGTTCCTGACTTTTGGCACATAAACACCGCTTCGAACGGAATTCAATGGTTTCACTTTTTTAGTAAAGACTCTGACATTCTTTCCTGTAATACATTTGATGTCCTCTGGGTTTATATAGAACTCTTGACTATTGACCACTGGATTGATTATCGGACGATTCACTTGTATTTTGCTATTAAGGGCAGTCATAGAAGAAGAAGACATATAAGAACGGGGTGGCGACCGATCCAACCATTTCCATATTCTGTGATATTTAAAGTGTTTCCTTTTCTGTCGTCTGTTTCTAATGGATTTGTTTGTATCACTTCTAACCGACTGATCATTACTTTTACGACAACAACAAAACATAACAACTATTATAACTGTAGTCGAGGCGGAAGATATGGCAGAAGCCATAGTAATGTCTACTACTCTATGACCGGTGTCTTCGAGAGTAATGACTTCTTTACAAATATCTTTATTCCTTTGATAGGAATTAACAATAGAATGCATATTATCAACGATGACGTGATTGGAATGAATGCAGAGCTCATAAGGAGTGAATGGCTTTAAGCCCTTTATTGTATAATTATAAGTCTGATTGTGAACAAGAAAGTCATCGATCGAATTGTTCTCATCCTTCACGTGATATATATTGACGTTAAGTGTTCCGTATTGCCTAACTTTGATCACCCATTCAAGTGACCGACGCTCTCTCTCAACACTGGCATAAGTGGAGAGGCGTTTGATTCTATTCTTAGTTATGACCCAAAACTTCCACTTAAGACTTAAAGAAGTGGTTAATAGCGTTATATTCAATAAAATTGTTTGCATTTTGTCGATATGTTTAGGTTTTGGTTCATTTATTTGTATGGAAGCGGCAGCTGTCAATCCTGTCAGTCCTGTCAGTCCATTGATTGGCACAGAATCTATAGGAGGAAATGGTGTTATGGCACTGACTCGGGCTGTGTTCACACCATCATATCGTGCAGTAAAACTCATTGCCAGACATTTATTTGATTTTATGCATAACTTGTTTACTGCTATAAAACACAACAAAACTCTAAAAGACAACATCTTTTCCTTTAAAAAACTGACGAAAAGCAATGAAACCATTGATAGGATTTCTTCCAATTCAGGGAATATTGCATTCAATTGGATTTTTATTTATAAATGTAAACCATATTTATATATGAATTTTCTAACGACTGTTGGCATCAATTTCTGTAAGAAAAAGAATTAATGACTTTAATATTGTCAGTCACTTAACATTTCTGTCAAATAAATATTAAACGAAATTTTTTTTATTTAGAAATCGTTTTAATGAATCATTTCTATAGAAGTGATCAAATATTAACGATTGCTTCAAATGAAATATGCTTTCTCATTTTTCCTGATAAAAAACTTACACATTTGCCGACTATTATTCAACACTTAATTGAGATCATAGATACGACTCCCACTCGAAGTCGTTTCCAGTCGTTTCCCAGTCTTCTAATGAATATCAACGAAAGGTTTTTTGTTGTCTAATTTGTCAAAACATTTGGTGTTTATTTTCTTCTTTCGATTAGAACTCAGAATCCAATTAGTCTTTTGGTTTACATAACTGTCACATCATATGCTCTCTTTATGTATCATTTTGTCGTAGAGCACAACACAGACATCACTCATAGAAGTGCATAACTTTAATATAGAAATAAAATTCATTAATTCGTTGGATTTAATTACAGATTTCATTACGAACTCAAATAACACATTATCTGTAAAATAAAGTACTGAAACGTCTGTACTGAGACGTCTGTCTAAAACAAATGTTTTCTGCTAGTTATCCAGTTATTCAATTAAGTCAAGCACTCAGCCTTTCAGAGCCTTGAATTGAATCCATTGGGGAAACAAGAAATACCAAAATGAATATATTGTAAAAAACTTCTTATCCCTAATATATAAATAATACAAATCTTTAAAATACGATCTCTAACTCAATACTAAACGTAGTGTTTGTCGTCTTTTTTTATTATTATTCAAACAATTTATAAGATCACCACCAAGGTTATTTAGTTAGTTTACTAACTTTGCCTTTCAATAACGAGACGCCAATAGTTAGGAAGAGTTGCGTCTATTCTTAAACATAACATTTGAAAACTGGTTTTATTATTAATTTAATTAATGAGAAGGACGTCAACGATTGGCAGAGAAATTATTTCTACAATTTATTGCTAACAATTTTTCTGTAATAAATTCAATATTAAATTTGTTTTTCTATTGGCATAACATTTATTATTTAATACATTTTAGCATTCATTCAATATATCAGTGGATCTCTAATACAAACATTCGCCTCAATGTCTTTAATGTGTATTTTACTTCTTTCGACAAATATTAGTCGAAATTTAATCGTAAAGCAAATCGATTCCGATCTGAGGATTCCTAAGGATTCCAAAGGATTCTTAAAATTAGGCAATAATAGAGTCTCTCCTTTTAGCCATTCATTAATAGTTTATTATATTAAGTATTAACCGATAAATTCAAATACAATTGTTTTTATTTGTCTTTTGACGAATAGGTTTTTTTTAATCAAAGCCTTAATCATTTTGAAAAGTATGCGATAAAGCATTTAATTTTTAATTGGAGTCGCATTGTTCAAGATTAATATTTGACCTAGATTTTAACAATTAAAAAAGTTACTGGAACACAACTAATTTGGTATTCCAAGTCTGTTATACGTTATGAAAAATTTGGCTCTTATTCTATACAATTAAAAGCCATCAAAAACCCAAAAGAATTATAATTAAATAAAAAGAATTCCTTTTAAAACCAAAAACGACTTTAAATGAAACTAATAATTAGATTTTTCGATAAAGTTATTAAATTCCATTGTGAGCAATACCTTGCAATTCAAGATAAATGAATGTATAAAAGTTTCACTTAAATAATTATTCGCCGAAAACTTTTAGATAATTCATTATTTGAGACAAAATGAAAATAGTTTTGTTTTTCACTGAAATTCAATAAACAGAATATTAAAGCAGAAATTGGAGGCATTCTTTGAAATAATGAGCAAGGGTGTTTTCATGTTTATAGAGCCGATGTATACAATTCCTTTGAAACGATGGCTAAACATTCCTTTGAAAAAAAGATAAAATTAGTAACTTTTTTGTTGATTACATCGTTTTATTGGTTAAGTAATGAAATATCGGCGACACATTTGACGCATTTGACCGAACATTACTTTCCGGATAAAAATATTATACAATAATTCAAATACTTCTTACATTTATTGGGTATATTAACCGCTACTCTAATTCAATAACTCAGTTAATGCCTTTCCTATAAAATTGCACCAGGGATGTCAACATACTTTTTATTTAGATGTTTTATTTTTAGACTATTTTTAAGTTACCAAGAAAATTTATTTTTAGTTTTTTTCACTTTTTGTATTTTTTAATTCTATTGAAAGCGTTATTTATTCCTCTGATTTATAAGAACTTAAAAGATTAATAAAAAGGAAACTTTTTTATTTTTGGTCATTCATTGACATTCTGTGACATTCTGTGCCTATTCTTTGCTATTATAGCCATAATTTAGATAATCAAACAACAAATAAAGTGATACAAAGTATAGTCTTTTCTTATTTTGATTTCATAGTTTAATCGATTGACAAACATTTCAATAAAAACAAAACAATGAAACTCTTCATTGATCTGAAACTTGAAAGAAAACGACAAAAAGTGGTCATTCATTCCTTATGTTTACTTATAATTCAATTTTCAAAAAGAATTAAAGAGCAGATGGTAGACAGGGCTCAAACAAGGGTCACCATATCTTTAATGAAATATCCAGGAACATTTCGTTATAAATGTCATAAACATATGCCTATAATATTGTTGTTGTTGTTGTTGTCAAGAACATATTCCTAATATTTATTAAATTCCCTTGGTTAAATAACCATGAATTTCATCTCAATTAAGATGAAAGAGTTGGTGGATTGTGACCAAGGTTCTATACATAAAGATTATATTAGATATCTGATATCTGACAGACGACAGACATCAACATTACTGTTACTCATCGATCACTTCATAAATACATTTTAGTTGTCTTTTCTATTGATCGCAACATAAGATCTGAAACTAAGACGCGATGAAAGTTCGCAGAATCAGAGTTTTATGTATAACCAATAATTTGAGTATTGATAAAAAATCAGCTCTAAAATGGTCCAACTTTTTGTTTTATCCCGAGATTATAATCTTGGCATTCTAGAGAAAGTATTTGCCATCTGTTCAAAGTTCGAACTCAAAAATTGTTTTTTTTTCAAAAAATAAAAAAATAAATAAACACTAAATTCTTCTACGATTTCGATATTTTTTTTTGAGAATAAATTGGATTTAAGTTATCAAAAGTATATAAAACTGATGATTGAAATGTGAAAACCACTTGAATAACAATAAGAATGTCAAATATAAATTAGCTAGTACACACTTCATAAGCACTTGTTCACTGATTTAGTGTTTTTCCCATCGGATATGAACTATAAATTATATTTTATAATAAAATTCTGACATTTATTTATTCAATTTTTATTTATTTTGAAATTTAGCCCTCATTTTAAAATTAATTGTCTATTTATTAAGATCTATCAAAAATAATTTTAATATAGGATAAATAGGATAAAGTTTTGCAAGTTTATCTTTTTATTAAAGAGAAAATAAATTTAATAGATTTTATCATAAAGTTTTAATAATACATAAAAGCTTTGGGAATATATTATTTAAGTTTAATAAAAAAATTTATAAGACTTTTCAAAATTAATGACTTTCTTCATAAAAGTTACTTGCTTACTGTGCAATTCTCAGTATTCTTAGTATTTATAAAAATATTTGACGGTTGACTAAATAGATTACAAAATTCCATTTTGGAAATTAATTTCTGGTGAATACAATAAAATCTGAATTTTTCTCATAAAATGTTTTCAAAAATTTCTTTTTCATAAAACTATAATTTTTAGAAAAAGAGACAAAAAAAGTTCAAAAAACCCTTTTATTATCTTTTTATTGGAGTAAAAGTTAATTTAACTTTTGGTAATCTTTCAGTGAATTGTATTGTTTGCCAAAATAACCTTGCCAAATAAGCTCAAAGAAAGGTTAAAACCCATTTAATATACTTCAGATAAAAAGTGCTTCTTTCTTATCACCTTGCCTAATTTATCACAATTTGTTTATAATAAATTACTTCTCTTACTATCCGTTTATTTTTGATGTTTAGAGCCGTTCGCGTATAGGGAGTGTCATATTAATGGAACCTGGCTTTGGGGTAATTGGACCAACTATACTGAATGTCTCGAATTTATTCCTCCCGTAAGTATTTGTTCAGCTTTTCATAGATGACTATTTGATGGAAATTGTCCTGAGCTTAATATCAACACATGTTGTTTAAAAGACGGCCATTATTAATGGTTGTATAATCTAGATAATCTGTTTGTGACACAAGTCTCTCATAAAACATCAATTCATTATTCGAAAGTAAATTTTGAAAATATTATTATTAATATAAATTACTAAATAAAATACCATGATAATTATAATTCGTGACTATAAGATACTAATGAAAAGAATAATTTACAGTTATTTGATTTAATCTTGCAAATAAAATTCATCCAATTTGTAACATTTATTAGAAAAGTTTAAATGAAAAAATGTTGACTTTTGTTTAGATATCGAACTTTTGCTTTATTTAAATAAATGTTTGATTCATAGAATCGATTATTGGATTTCATTTGCATTTAAAATTTGATTTCACCGCAAATTCTATTCAATTTTATGTAAATATCGACAAAAACACATAAGTCTTAGTCATGAATTGAATCCCACAAAAAAAGTTATATAATAAGATAAGATTATTCACGAAATTAACAAGATTCTTTTGAAAAGAATCTTCTGAATTCAATCAAAATTTTTTGAGAATTTTTTTTTCTTCTTTAAGCATATTCTCAAGAATTTCGGAAAACTTTGAGAGTGTTTTGCACAGAATGTTGGTTCCGATGAAATCCTTGATATCTAAGACTCAGAATAAGATTTTCGGTTTAATATTCCTGAGAAGAGAAATACAATTATATAAGAAAACAAATGTTTGCTTAAGTTTAGAACAAAAGAATTTTAATCAATTGTTTGCTTTTCTTCTCAATAGCCGGTCGTTCCGATGGTTCATCTATTCGTTGGTTACATTTTATTTATATTTTCGATCCTATCATTGGTTTTACTTATGGTAACGCTATTTATTTTCTTTTATTTCAAGTAAGTCTTAATTTCAAACAATCATTACTTTCAATCGATATCTTAAAAGTTTTTCTTACAATTTATTTATGGACTCAAAGTTTAACTCTAAAACTAAAACTTAATGTTTTGCTCCAAATATTGTTTGAATGAAAATTAAGAATATTTATGAAAACACTGGTCGTGCTATAACTATATCCTAGAACATTATGATCAGTATATTACCTTGGGTAATTTGCTCAAACATTAAGCCAATGTATACTTTTCTGATAATATTAGCGTAAAAATAATTTTTTTTTGTTATTTTCTTTCTTCAGAGTATTATCAGTGAAAACACTCTTCAAATAACATTTTTTTACTCTAATTTTATAGAATTACTATATTTTAAAAATAAGTCCTCCCAAAGAGACTAATCATATGATGTGATGTCATTATATCAAGACTTTATATTCAAGTTTTTGTCCCATTATTTAGGAATTGACTGAATATTTGACTCTTTTGTGACTCAATATTTTAAAATCCATTTTATATCAATTTATTATTTATTTACTGATTTATTATTTCTCTCTTTTGACACTTTAAAACAAAGCCTACTTTCATGAGAAAAGTTTTCTCCCACTCCCATAGGTTTACCAAATATGCTTTTCTGATAAATATTTTATTGAATTTTAAATTTTATCAAAGTTTTCAATCATATATATCTCTAAAGAATAGAAAAAAAGACCAAGGATGTTTGAATTTAGAGATAACATAAAACAACTGAATTTTAATATTTCTTCGAAAACATCTTTTCTAAAGAAAACAACTTTTTCTAAACCACTTAAATATTCAAAATATTTTACATGTAATGATCTAGGCTTACTTAAAATTCAAAAGGAAAATTATATTTTATCTTGATTCTATTATCAACTTCTAAATAATAGATAAAATTAGATAAAAGTCATAACAAAAGATTTCAAAAGTAAATCTTGTTTTAAATATTCTTACTCTAAATGAGGGCTAATATTTGTATGAAAAGTGCACTTAAAGCTCTTCTCTGTCCTCTCTATGAGAGTATCGCTGGAAAAACTCTTAGCATTTGTGAAGAAGTTGAGAAGTGCCCCAATTTTAGCATTTATTCAATAATTTGCTTTAAATTATTGGCTTTAATTCTAGTGATAAATTAAGAACTGGGTATTACTAGATGAAACTAAAAGCTCTTTCAATGATAAAACCAAAGTTCACATTTCTTTTAAACAATAAGCTAGCAAATCCTTTTTTTATTTTTAGCCAAAAAAACTGAGAAATGACAAAATCAATAGCAATTCATTTCAATTTCATAAAAGATTTGACAACAGTTTTCAATCAATAATATGATTGTATGCACAGGATTTCAATCGGAGACAAAAGAGTAAAAAAAACTATTTTAGGCCTCAATTCTTAGACTTCTTTTTCATTGATTTTGAAATTTCAAAATCCTTTCAAAAAATCTCAATTCAATGGTTTATTGGATTACAATTTAGAAAAAGAAATTCAAATGTAGTCAACTCGAAATAGTTATTTATCCCATTATATATAGAAGAACGCATTACTTGAGTCCATCACTGTCTAGGTATTTCTTTTATTTTAATTACATATCAAAGAAAAAAATATTTTCAAACAAAACCAAAACTGTTTCTCAAACTTAAATATTGACTTTCATTCCACAGAAAAGCGTTTCTTATCTATTGTTTGAAGTGAATATAAATTCTATTTCCTCTGAGTTATAACAAGGATTTGACTCTGAAATACACCATTCCTTTTGTAATAATATCTTTGTTGACAATCCTTTGCTTCAAAAGAGGTTTTTTATCACAAAATACTATTTATATAAGTTTTTGTTCTTATCTAAAATTACTCATCAAAACAGTCACTCAAAAGGGAATCATTACTCTCTACTGAGCGAAAAGATCTTTCTTTGAATATCTTGAGTAATAGAATCTTTTATCACTAGTTAATTTTCTTTTATACGAGTGATCTTGTTAAGAATCCTTACTTGATTTTCATCTATTCGTGCAAATATTATGAATACAATTCTTTTTCAAATAACTTCTTTATTATACAAAACAAAATTCTTTACATAAAATCCATTTCAATGCGAATCACAAAAGATTTTGAATCCTTTAAAGCTATTAAAAGAGCGGAAAATTTGATTTTATTTTTAAATAAAACTTAAATTTTTCTCAAAAGTTATTCAATGAATTTTTCATTACTTTTTTTGAATAAGAATTAAATTTAACAAAAGAATCGTAAAATGATCTCAAAAGTGCCTTGGTATAATTATTCCATAATTTCCTCTTAATATATACTTTAATATATAGTTTAATATATTCGGTAATTATTTTCAGATCATTGATGTGTTCTCGCCTTCGAGTGCACCGGAATTTAGTGGTGGCTCTTATGATACACTCGATATTACTTATAGTCATTAGTTTGCCTCCAATTTTCAGTCTATCCTCTTATAGAGAAATTGTGAGTCACATATTAATATAATTTGACAAAAATGAACAAGATAATCATTATATATCGCCTCATCCAGGAATGGTTGTGTAAATTCGTGGTATCACTTAAATTATACGCAGCGCTGGCGTGTATTAATTGGATGTTCATCGAAGGACTATTACTTCACAGCCGTATCACTACATCCATATTCAGAAAGGATGCGCCCTTCAAACTGTATTACTGTATTGGTTGGGGTCAGTAATTATCTTTTTCACAGTTCCTATTCTTTAGTTTCAATACAGAAAATCTAATACCTTATTATTTTTCAATCAATACTTATTTAAATGCATTGAATGGAAAAACACTACGAATTAAAGTATAATTTTATGGCCAAACAAACAGAGTTTCAGAACTCGATTCGGTTATCAGTCATAAAAGGATTGTTCCCTAATTCTAGTCATTAATCACTAAAACAGACATAAAATTTATTTTATTATCGATTCATAGCTATCTTTTTGTGTACTAATAGTAATACTAACACATTATATAAGAGCTTAATTTAAAAAAGGTATAAACTATTTGCAAGTTTATCATTTGTTTGGCAAAATAATATTCTTATGGCTCTCTTTTCGACATTATTTGTATCATTTAAAGCAAATTTCTTTAATATTTTCTTAATCTAAATATTCTGGTTCTGTCTTTTTAGCGCTTTTCAAACACAAAAAACTTTCCCTTTTCAGACACTTTTCACTAAAGATATAAAATTTTCTTTTTTTACTTAAGAGACAAATAAAAGAAAATTACATTTTATCCATAATAGTGTCTCATATTTTAGGTCTTATTTCTTTAGAACAGAATATTTTTTATAAAAAATTCAAATAAAAAGACACCATTTCTTGAGATTAAGTCTCAAGACTTTCAAACATTTTCTATAGAAAATAATTATTCATTAAAAGAGTTATTTGTTGTTCTTCACAGAGATATTTGCCGTCTTTAATATTATCATGGTAATTCATTTAAACAAAAAAAACTTAAGGTTTATATCAAAAGTACAGTATATTATATAATATTTGTCCTTAACAATGTCACCCATTTATTCATGATTCAAGAAATATGATACTTTCTTTTTCTATTTATTTAATATTAGGTCATTCAATAAGAAAATTAGGTCATAACTCTTAAAGTATTAAAGATATTTTGATTTTTTTATAAACTTGGTTTATAGAAAATTAATAAATTTTTTTGAATTTAAAAATAATGTGAGCACTGATTACTGATTATATGATATTTAGAATTTTGAGAACATTTTTTAAGAAAAGAATATTCAGTAAAATTCCGTTTAATTTTCCATTCATTTGAAATTTTTTCTTTTATTTTAATTTTTTTTTCTTATTATTAAAAATTATTTCGCTTTCATTTAAATGAGTTTTGTTTCATAACATTCTATTCAGTGTTTTGAATACAATTCAGTAAATAATATAATGTTATTATCAATTAATTTCTGTCTTAAAACATCTTTTAAGTTTTAGAAAGCCTTCAAAATTACCAATATACTTTATGAATGTATTCAAAAGAATAAATGGAATTTAATCTGACATTAGTTTTATTAAATACTACTCAGTAATAAAATATTGGATCAAATCAGACTAATTCTCTCAAAGAAGTTCATCAAAAACACAAATTAAATGTTAATAAAATACCAAGTAACATTTAAATATCTCAAGTGGTTTCAAGGCTTTTTAAAACGGATATTTGCTTTAAGGAATTTTAAATATAAATAAATTTTTAGTAAAAAAACATTAAAATAAATTTTTTTTTTCATTTTCTCATTTGATTATATAATTACTTAATCGCCAATTACTTTGAAGCCACCTGGGACATTTTAATGGAACTTAGTATTTTATAAGATGTTATTAAAATGGTTTTTAATAACTAGGTTTCATTAAAATAGGTTGAATACATTTTAGACAGGATTAATTTTAGTTTTTTTGAATTTTAAAATATGCATGCTCATTAATTTTCAAAATTAATATGAATTTTTAAAAGTAAAACACTTATCAATTCAATCTTGATCTAGGTTATAAAATAAGTTTATGAAATAAATGAATATCTATTCAAATCTTTAAAACATTTATTTTAAACTAGCTAGAAAATATTCAATTATTTAATAATTGTATTAGGTATTTGAAATGTGTTTTATTTTCATAAAATCTAAACAAAACTATAATTTTGGTTAAAAAGTCCTTTTATATAAACAATAAGATAGGTAAGCAAATAGCCTCAAATTTTCCTGTATAATTTCAAATATCACCTGGTAATTTAATAATATAATAATTTTTTTATCGAGAAAATGGTATCAACTGATTGTTTATAACTCTTTTTATATAAAATTAAGACATCTATAATAGTTTGGGAGTTATGAGACTTTAAATTTTCATTTTTATTTGTATGACCTAATATACTTAACCTTGCAAGAAAAGGTATAGCTATTAATTATGAAATTAAGATATTTTTTTCAAATGATGTGTTGGTATATATCTGTCCTCTTCATTGATATCGATAGTGACCCAAATTGACGACTAAATCGATAAAATATTAACGAATATTTATTTTTAGTTTCAAAAAACATTTGAAATAAATTATAAAAATATTTATACAAAAACTTAATTGAATTCTAAGGTTTTTTAATTTTTTTGATTAATGGTCTGTCATTAGGATTAGAGGAGACACTCGATTATCCCAAATCAAAACAAATCATTTATTCGAATTAATTAAATGATTAAAACACATAATTTTATTTATAAAATGTGTTTATTCGTTGTTATTAATTATAAGAGACGTCAAATTCAAGGTTTTATTAGAGATTAAATATTTGAGTATGCAAAAGTATCATTCATAATTCTTTTCATGACAATGTAAAGACACCAATGTCATTTTGTGATTTTAAGAATTATGTTTTTGAAATATAATATTTTATTTAAATAGAGAATATCATAATTATTATCAATTTATAATTTAGTGTAGAAGAGGACACTTTTGGGCTAATTTTTGCTAATTTTTGCTAATTTTTTGGGGTACTTTAATTTTCATTTTTAAATATTACTACCAAGTTCATTAAAAAATTATATGAACATTTTTATATAGGATATATAAACATTGCTCATATCATGGTCAATTTTTTATAAAGAAAAAGTACTGAAAAATGGATATCAATAATATCTTTAAAAGTATAAACAAATAAATTTAATAACTTTTAGTAATTTCTAATTTCAACATTATTTCTGGGTATACTTTTAACTTGATAATATTTTGAGGCACACATTTCAAAAATTTTAATTTTAATTTTTAATCAGTATTTGAATATAGAACAAGCACAATTCTGTTAAGTTCTTTAATTACAGTCCATAATATATAATCAATGCCTAAACTGAATGCATGACTGACTAAACAATGAATTTATCCGTTCCTTACTTTTCAATTAACTTTTTGTTAAAAGTTATCATCAATTAATGAATAAAGTTTGTTACATTATCTTGCTAAATTCCATAAGCTTTTTAGTAGTCTTAACACTCAAAACTATTTATCTTTTAATGAAATCTTTTAAAAAATTAAATGTTTCTATTTATTCACTTACCCTGGGTATTTATACAGTTATTTTAAAATGAACTCAAAAATGTTCCTTTAATATTCCTAATTAATATTCCTTTTTAATAATAATATATTTTAAAATATTCTCTAATATTTAATATATTAAAAAAATAGTTTTATCCCATTTTTCCTGCATTTCATTCTTAAAACTAATGTTCCCTCGAAGGGGTATTTCTGTCATTTGTGTTAAGGTATACTTCAAAAAGAAACAAAACTTCTGATTCTTGAGAAGTTTTAAAGAATTATAGATTTAAAATGTGGTGAAACCCTTTCAATCCCTTTAAAGACTTTAAAGTTCATGAATCCAAAGTTAAAGAGAATTTTGTTAATGTTTTATCTAGGCAAGTTATTATTTCACTTTCCACATTTTCTCTTTTCCCTTTAAATTGGATTATTAAAGAAGCAAGCTTAATTTTATATGATTTTCTGCAGAAAAATTACCACTATTTATATTTTTTGTGACTTTGTGATGCTCTTGCTTATTTTACTCCTACACTAATCAATTGATGTAATATAAAAATCTCTACAGACTTTAATTCAGAAAATAAATTGAATTTCATGACATCCGTTTTCAGATGGGATTTAGGTAATGAAAGCACCTAGGATATATTTTTAATATTTCTAAAAATATTAATCATAAAAAATAATTCTTTTTTTAAGGTAATTCAAAACCTTTAGATTTATTATAATAGACTTAACTTGCTCATAAATAGTTTTTTTTAATATAGAGTATATCGCTTAACTAGGTCTTACCTTTGAAATACTGTAGTAAACTGCATTATTTACCAAGAGCACTCAAAAATAAATTCAAACTAAAAAAAAGGAAAATTATAGTTTGATTAATTTGTGCTAACTAATCAACCATGATGTTGTATTGGTATTCTTGAGTAAACATTTGAATAATTTATTATTAATATTATTATTACTTTTATTAAGATTGGATGGAAGTGAAGATATGTTTAGTATTAATATATATTGTCAGTGAATTAGGAGTTTGTGGTAAAGAGATGACATCCGCTGACAAACTGTTCACAAACGGACAGACAAAAGACAATGATTTATAGGAATTGAGTTAATTAATTGAAAGTATTTTCTTGTTTTGACTTAAATCAAAGGAACGCTCAAAATGTTGTCAACAAATGAATGATTCGTTCAATAATCTAATGTCAGGAGTGGACAAAGTTTCAGATTTTAAGGGGGTTTAGGCTATTTTATGGCAATAGATTTAAAGGTGATTTTTGCTAAATTTCTCGTTTTAGTACTCTGGATGTATTCTGGATGTATTCTGGATGTAGCTAACCCCCTTCCCTATTGTCCGTCCCCTGACCTAATATTATTATTTTACTTATCCTCATTTAATGTATTGACTCAAAAGGATAACATTCAAAAGAGTGAATTCCTTCTATTTGTCTGACAAACAATTGTCATAAATAGTGAATTGTCCAAGATGTTCACTTTGATAGAAGACCTAGATCTAATTGAACAAAACTGCGACAAATAGGGACTCAAGAAATGTCATTTAGACGAACACATGTCTAACCGATTAATACCAAACTATTTGGCATTAATTGTAATCAAATGTAATTAATGTCTGTCTCTTCTATTCCTATATTTAATTGCTTTTCGAATATATCTCAGGAAAGGACTTAAGAAATGAGTTGACTATCGATTACCTAAGAAGATGTTCCCCTGAGTTAACAAATCGATAGTCATATCCATTAACACAACTGAATAACCAAACATTTCATAAGAAACAAAAATACTGTTCCTCTAATAGAATCTCATTAATAATCCATTATTTAGACCTTGCACCTTTCTTCGACAAATAACTAATCGATTTATATGCCTTGCTCATTCTTAGCATTAATAAAAATCGCTTTTTGTCTAAAAATAATAAAAAAGGATGTGTTAGGCTCAAAGATCGTATCATTTAATCCGATTCGGGTTTAATGAAAGCCTTTTGACTAAACACTCATATCTGTTGAGACTTCAATACAAACAGAAAACATATTCTTCGGTATTCTATCGGTTTAGATGTCATTGAAATGCAGACGTTGTTAGCTTTGATGTGAATTGAATCGCACAGAATATCAGATTCAGTGAAGAAAATAAATTCATTTTTCTTATTATTATTTCGTAGGAAATGTCAGAAAAGTATGTCATCGAAAGTCAATATATGATAAAAAGAAATTTAGTCACTCTATTATTGTATCGAATAAATCAGTCCTTTTCTAAACTCAACTATCATAACCTAAGTATCAAAAACATCGGTTCAGTTGAGAACATCTTAGAACATCAGTAGTCTTGGTATAAATCACAGTATCTCAGAACAATATCTCATCCAATCAAGTGTTTGACGGCCACAAAAACCCCTTTGATATTATTAAGTGAATATATCCTTGATCGTCTAAGTTTTAATAACATCTCTATAAATTGATAAATATTTGAACAATATATCTAATGGTAGACTCTTTCCTCGGGGAAATTCTGTGAAACACTTTTTATTCTTGTTCTTTTATTCTCAATAAATCGCTTGAAATTATCCTTCAATTGATTTCAATGTATTTCTCAGTCATTGGACCGAAAGAAAACCTATTTTTTGTGGATGTCATCACAAAATGTACTAGAATACAAATTTTAGGTTCGATTCAGAGGAAACTTAATTAAGAGTTCCTAAGAGTCTAATCAATCATAATTTGAGTCCAAAGAAATTACAGTCTTTTCTTATATTTGACTCATAAAAAGAAAGTTGTAAACTGTCTTCACTTAAAGTGTTATAAAATGTTGATTTTAAGACTAACTTTTTATAAATAGATTCCATTGAAATAACATTTGACTCATTAAACACTGTTTACAAAATGTTTCTTCAAATTTGCTGAACACTGAGATTCCAAACACAGGTATAGCCAAACATTGCAAACGAATATCAAAAACAAAACCCAATTTTTATAAAAAAAATTTAGAAATTCAATGAATAATAAAGAAATTCATTGATTTTCAGTCCCATAACTATTCACAGAAAATTTGGAATTTATTTGCTCTAGAACAATACTTGCTCAATATTTGTTCAATACCTGATAAATATAAAGGAATGTATTTATTCGAGTGTTATATTTCTATTATTTTTTATTGAAATTATTTGTCAGACGTCGACATAAAACTTATTTGAATTATTTTGTGTCGAAGAATATGTTAATCACAAATAGATAGTATAGGAATGAATGAAATGATTGAAGTGAGACATGTCATCTAAAAAGTAATTGAATCCGTGTTTGCATTGATGTCCGCAGGCCTTCCTCTTCTGTTGATAACAAGTTGGTCAATTACTATGTCGCACACACTCAACACATACTGTTGGTCGGGTTATGGAGAGTCTGTATATGTATGGATGATAACCGGACCAATGATCACAGCTATCGGGGTAATATATCAATAAAGAATAAGTTTGAAATGACCTTGTTGTCCATAATAATTGAATGTGATTTATAGATCAACTGTATATTCTTAATAAATATCATACGAATTCTGATCACAAAACTAAGACTTACACTGACTGTAGAAATGGCACAAATCCGGTATTCAATTCCATTCTTTTGTTTCATATTTTTTTTCATTTAATTTATTAAATAATTTCGTTTTTTTTCTATCAATGATTTCATTGATTTAATGTCTTTTTCATTACATTATCGTCGATAGAAAAGCGATTAAAGCGACGGCACTTTTGTTCCCTCTTTTGGGTAAAAATTTCTAATTTTTAAAATCAATAAAAAAATATATAAAATTTGTTTATATTTTATATCTATTGATTGGATTGCAATTAGGAATATCTCATTTATTATTTTGTTTCAATCCGGGTGATAACGGAGAGCTGGAAAGCGCTTATATGATCACAAATGCCTTTCTTCAATCATCACAGGTATGTTATGCTCTGACAAACTCAACCGTTAATAATTGATTAAATTGAGCTAGTTTAATCATCTTATTCAGAACAGAATCGATTTTATATCCTAAAGACATTCATATCTCCTATTTTTGGGGTTTTCCGTAAGAATTTACTGGAAAAGGGCATAGAATTTGTTACTTTTATTATTTGATTGCATTCATTGAACGAATTCAATATATTCGTTGCGATCATATGAAAAGATTTTTCATTTTTTTCTCTAACCCTAAAGACATATCTTATCGAAAACGCATTCCTTAATTCATATATACTCTAAGAATAAACTCATAACAAAGTCTTTTATTATTGCAGTGAAGAATAAATCCTTTTTTATTATGAAATTTCCATTGAATTCAATATAAGAGAATGTTTTTTGATTGAAATGTCATTGAATTGAAAGCATATTAGCATTCAATAAATCATTTGATTATACGTTTTGGCCATAACTCACTTAATTAATCGATGATGTCTTGCATGTCATGTCAGCCCAAAAGTTGATGTATGGCCTGAAAATTATAGAAAAATCTCTGATTAATTTTTGATTAATTATTTTCAGGGTATTTTCGTTGCGATTCTCTATTGTTTTCTCAACTCTGAAGTGCAAACTGTTATTCGAAATATGTATTTAAGAGCATCGATGAGAAGAGACGCCAACCCATCAAACAGTATCTTTCGCCAGAACTCAAGTAATAGACGCATGAGATTCATATCCCAAACCTCAGCCTCTTTTGTGTCTAACTGGGAAGCAGGTCCTCATCAGTGCACAGACAAAGTTAAAGTAATCAGAGACACAAACCTTGAAATGGATGAACTGAAGCCCAACCAGTCTTCCCATAAGAAACAATCAAAAAAAGCTAACAGTTCTCCTGTGAATCGAAAGTGCCTCATATACAGAGACGGTCAAATTGAAAGGTTTAAACCACCTTTGTCAACTGTGCCCACTGTGACCACTGTGCCAACTGTACCACCTGTGCTCTCTCACAATGGTAATAGTGATCATCAAAAAACAAAAGACAAGAAATTGAGTCTAACATAAAATTGTAAATACAATTAGTTATCATTTTTACTAAAAACACGATATTATGGGGTTTTAGGACTTGAATACCAGTGATTTGACATTAATCTGTAATTGAAAGCAAAAAATATCCTCAAATTTGAATAAATTAATTATTATATAAATGTTTTATATTCAGTAATAATTTCAGTAATAATTCAGTAATTATTTAATTGATTTCATGCATTGAATCCATTTATTTGTCACTAAAATATAATTAAATGTAATTTATTGTATTTTTTTCTGAATCAAAAATAGAATTTAAATGAGTGAGGCAAAGGACCAGGTAATGAACAGGCAATCACTTAACTATTAAATGTAAATTGATTTAAATACGTATTTTATCGAATGACGTCTTTAGACATTTATAGTTATATCTGACATTGAATTTCATTATTTTTTCAAAAATTTGTTAACGAAAGCAAAATATGTAAACCTCTGTTCACTTAATGATATATTCTGTAAATTTTGTATAATATTTAGCGATTTTATGGATTTATAATCAAATGACCTGACTCTCACCTATTATTGAGAGCGAAATTTGCTCTAATTATTACTCAATTGGATTTGAGCCACATTTTTGTGAGAAAGGGCTCATTTGTGTCTCATTTAGGATAACATTTGGACATTAGATTATATTTTTAATATAAAAATCAATATATAATTTGTAATAAATGGTTGAGAGTGTAGTCTAATCATAAGACTGTAGTTATTTTTAAGCCTTTGGTTATTAGTGGCCAAAGTTTGCATTTATGCAGTCAATTGTGATTAAGAATAAGGAAACTAAAACTAAAAAGTTTTTATTTGTAATGAGTTTTTTGTCAAACAAGAGAGAGTTAATACGAATAGTGTCGGACACAAACATATTACAGATTGCACTCATTATTGGGATTCACTTTTTATTATTAATACTTCTATGAGTTGTCAGTGAATCCAAAAGTCAAAGGAAAGGCCACTTTCTTTTTAAGAAATCTAAGACCTAGTCGATATTATGTCACTAAATTTGAACATGTTTATATTACAATTTCCATTTATTTATTATATGTGCGACAACTCTATTGAAACCTTTACTCTAATCAACAAAAAAAGTAAATTTATTTAATATTAGTGTAATTATATTTACTTTTAATTTTGATTAAATGGATATGAAATGTGTCTGAAAAAAGTTTGTTTGACTTCAGACAACATTCTCTACAAACGTTTTTCAAAACCCAATTGAGTGAAGAGCTCTTCGTTTCCGATATATTATTAAATCAAAAAAAAATTCTTTCTTTTGTTAATTCAAATCAAAATCATTCCAAATGTAATTCAAGTAATAAATTAAATTAAATTTAATTTATTTGATATATTATTTCGTTTTTCATTCAATTATTATAATGAAATTCTTGAGGAAATTACTCAATACTTTCCTAAATAGCGTTCAATTGTAAACCAAATACTAAATAATGATTACTTAGTAATAGATAAACATCTAATAATTAGATTCTAATTATTATTATTATTATTATTTAGTTAATCACAAATGAATTTGAAATATATTCCAAATAAATATTAAGAAAGGGTTGAATGGATTGCATAAACAATTGGAATCTTCAGAACAAGAATAGGATAATAAGAGCATTAAAGCGAGGCATTGAAAAAGAATCAAGGTACTCAATAAAGTCAATACTTTGCTTCAATCAATATTTTAACTCTTAATTCTAGTAATGTTTTAATTGTTGACTTAACTGACATTCAATTATTAATAGATTGAATTCCGGAAATAAAAAGAAATTTCTAATCCAATGAATGAATACTTATGTAAAGCAATTTCTATCAAATTATATAATAATTAATTTAAATTAATTCTTTAATTTTGAGAGAAAACGTAAACATTATTATCACTCAAAATAGGAGATAAAAGTATTAAAAATAATTAACTTAATTAAGTTCGTATAAAATGAAGAAAATGAAATACAATTTGACTAATATGTACATTGTATATTGTACAAGGTGAATTTATGGTGCATTTACACTTCATTCATTAAGAAAAAATTTGAATAATAAAATCCGATTATATTCTAAGCCATTCCTTCAATAAAAGAGATTAACTGAAAATAAATGATAAATATTATCCATTTTTACATATTTTTTTCGTATTTTGTAATACAAAATAATTTCCAATTATTTTCCAAAAATAAAGTTTACAAACAATTTATGGATTTATTTTGTTTTTCAATTTTGTTAAGAAATGTAATATATTTGGGAATCTATTGAATGAAGTAAAACTTAATAAGTTATTATTAAAAACAATGATACCAGCTAGGTCAAATATATTAGCAAAATTGCTGACCAGTTATCATTGAAACCTATTATTTTGTTATAGTTCTGACTAATCTTGTGCAAAATAACAAGACAACTCTATAATTTGAAATTAACTCTTGCAACATATCATTGATTTTTTTCCTTTGATTGCATTTTTCCTCAAAAAAATTCAATAAATTTCTCGAATAACAGAAGAAAATGAAATAAAACAGATTAAGGATATAAATCATTTCTATTTTCAACTATTAATTAATATTAGAGTATAATTTTATGATTAATAGAACTTCCAATGAACAGCAAGTGTCCTTGTACAAATTAAATGATATTTCAACAAGGTATTGGTATATTTATTATTACATTGCTCATTTGTTAATTTTTTTAATTTCTTAAAAACTATTGCAAAACTTTAATTGAAATATTATCACGCAAAACAGATATCAACTTGTTTCTTGCAAAATATATGGAAACCTCTCTTGATCATTCATAGCAATTAAAGTAAATGATGTTTTGCTCATTTTTAGAATTTAATTAAAAGAATTCTAATTATTTCTAATTTTCAAATCACATAAGACTTTAGATTTTAAGTCTTTGAATATAAAATTTATAGAATAACTGAATAATAGAAATGATTTTCGTTTGAGTTTTATTTGAAATCGATTTAAAGTGAATGAGTAATAAACTCATGAAACACATGAAGTACTCATGAAATTCCAAACCAATGAATATCTAATTATATGGAATATATAATAGGAATTTCCCTAAAGTCCCGCAAATATAAGTTTGTAAGTTTAGTTAATCGGATAAAATGACTATCGATTCCTATTTAAACTATACTTTTATGTGAATCATATGAGAGTCGATGTTAGCTTTAATTGAGTTTTTAAATAAAAGTAATAATTAATGCATTTATTTTCAAATGAGAAAATCGAAAAAATATTTTCCTTTATTGTCTTCTTATGGATCAATTATAAAGAGACAGTGGTTAGGGGATCACCAAGACCATTTTGTTTGAAATGATGACCAGTTCTTCATCACATTTGAGTTGATTATAATCTTGGTTATATTATTACTTAATATTTCATTTATATTTTGAAATTTGTAGTCAAATAAATTTGAATAATAAATGCGATTTGAAACTAAGCTTGCTTATTTATTTTTAATCTTGATATTACATTAAAAAACTTAATTTAGTTTCAAAAATTAGTTAAACTTAAATTATAATAACAATAATTAGTTAATAAATTATAGTTTGAAATAAAATAAATTGAAAAATAGGACTAGAATTTACTTAAAGCCGTCACTTCGAAGAGATAGAAGATTCGATCCAATTCTTTGACAATTATTTTCAAATTATTGCACTTCTGTTCAGTAGTGGACTGACTGTCGGCACACTTTTTGCCCGATAAATACGCGCTGTTATACAAACTCCTTAACTATTGGGACAAATGATTAAAACAATTCAAAAATTAATTTTGAAACACAAACTTCTCCGATGATTCCTGAAATCACTTTATTCTTTAATTGAAGCCAAAACTTTCCGAAACCCATTCCGCTCTCCAAAAGTCCCAATTTTAGGCGAAAACTTGTATTTAAGGCTTTCATTCCCTGAGCAGTCTTTTCCTTTTCAGTACATTTTGACGATTTAATGGTGTCATTCAAATGTTGAGCCCTCCAGTCCTCATCGCATCGCACCGATTGAGTTATTGTCGCTAATATTTTTGTGGCTTCAGATCTTTCTTTAGGAGTCTTAGCCTTATCCAGTCTTTCGGTTTCTCCTTTTTGAAGAATTTGGACCAACCCTTTGACATATACGGTGTAGAATTGTTTATAACAAGGAAAGCCATTATTATTGGCCACTTCTACTCTTTTCCCAACCATTTGTTGTGCGATTACGAGGTTTTCTTGAGTCAAATTATAGATTTGTTGGTCAGTCTTCCCATTGAGTGCTTTGTTCCCATTTTTCACGCATTGGATGTCATCTGATTTATTGCAAATAACTATAAATAAAAAATTATTGAAAAAAATGAATAAAATTCAAATATTTTATAAAATTAAAATTAGATAATAAATACTAGAAGTGATCCCAAAGAAGAGAACTATTAATTGAGTGAAAGTATACATCATTTTGAAGATAGTCTTTGCATTCGATACCAGAACTGAATTAATGAATAAAATGAAAGAATTTTGCTTTTCGTTTGAATACATTTTTTATATAAAATCACATAACATTGAAAACCGGATAAAAAGATAAACTTTTTGAGTAAACAATTAATTTGTATTAACTCTTTTCAATAAGTTATTGACAATAACACAACTGTTTTATTCAATACCCTGGTAATTTAATACTTTTTCAATTGATTTTATTTATTTAAAAAGTTTAAAAAATTAGAATTGAGTCAAATAAGTGTATCTGAAATGCTTTTTATTGAATAAAATATTGAATTGAATTTAAATTCAAAATTAATTCAAATAAATATTGAATTTTTTGACAATTTTTATATGAAATTAAACTTAAAATTAAACTTAAATTTAAAATAACTTAAAATAAATATAATAAATGATTGAAACGGAGAGAAGTGCTATCATTTGAGGAATGGCTTCAGTTTCATAGCTATC
>JAQIXI010000370.1:0-25223 GCA_034700165.1 Galumnidae sp. Gr-Ori-00277
CATATTCTGTGGGCCCGCACTGCGGGAACACTTTGTGCTCGCTTTAGAAGTAAAGGCATTGCGTGACATCTCATATAATTGAAGTTTTCTCGCACTCTATATATGTATTAGTAGTCCTCCGATATATTATATGAGACAACAATCGGTAAATTCTACTCATTTCGTCACTTATGTGTTCCTCTTCTATGAGTTCATTCCCTATTCTTTTAGAAAAAATTGTGGACTCATTAATGTGTGAAATGTATACTCTGGTAATCAGTCCTCATTTGGCAGAACTGGTGTCACAAATATGGCATTAATAATGAAAGTGAATGAAATTTTTAATTAACTTTTTAAAGCGAGAGCTCTATCTCTGATTCACTCCGATTAGACTTTGATTGAAAGTTGGATTTACTCTATTCTGGGAAATATTATTTCGATTTTCCATTAGATTTGTTTTGATTCTCAAACAGAAAAGTAATTTTAATTCAAATGAATTACAAGAAGTTTTACGAAATTAGTTTGAATTCAAAGCATTTAGTGTTAAGTTTTGGGTTAATTTAAAGCAAAACTTGTATTCAATGAACATATTTTGCATAAATAATTCAAATACTTTTAGGCATTAAATATTCATAAACGATAGGAAAACACTGCAAGAGATGCACTTGAATTCAATTTTGAGTCAAAAATCATTTAAATTGCATATCGAGAGTCACGGAATATGTACTCAAAACAACTGGAGATTATATTCTGAGACAAAACAGTTGTGTTTATTATATGAAAAGTCAAAAACATTTTCATCACTCTTTTTGACGATCGCTTTTATCGTTTTCATTCAATTTTAAGCAATACTTTTTTAAAAAGGTTACCTCCCATTGAATGCTGCCTTCCCTTCCCTTACTCTCCATTTTGTAGTAACAAGGAAAATCAATAAGTTAAATGCAAATACCTATTACATTTATATTGAAAAAGAAGGTATATTTATCTCTTAAAAACTGAATGAATAAAAAATATATATATTCGCTATATATTGAGTTTTATATAATATATTGATATAGATTTTCATAATGATATTCTGGACTTCCATCCGATGCACAGCAGGTATTCATTCGGTGATAAATGAGAAGAAAAAGTCAAATAAATTTTTCTTCACTTTTCTATCATCTCTTGTTATAAAACTTTTGTTGGGAAAAGACTTCAATTTTTTTTATTTATTATAAATTTTATTTTTCTCTTCTCTTATATCAAAATAAAAGTTTTTATATATCAGAGGAAAATAATATAAAATTTTTCTATAAATTTCAAAATTCATTTTTCATTTGAAAAATAAAAATCTTTTCTCTTTTGAGTTGATATTTGTCTTCTCTTTCGTCGGTTATATAATATTTTTTTTATATGATTTTTATGTCAAAATTAATAGTAGAGATCGAAAAGAAGTAAAATTCTCTTAATCTTTATGTTTGAAAGCTCTTAAGCTATTAATCTGAGGCGTAAAGAAAGGGCTTCACTGAAAAATCGGTGCAAAAACACAAGAAGTCAATGACAAGACTCAGCCAAATGAGCAAAACCTAAGTTCTTGAGCTTTAATAACGATTTAATGCATTTATTTTATGCATTGATTTAACGAACAATTATTTCGACAAACATTTGGTTTTAAATGTGATTATCGGATCTGTCAATGATATCGTAAATCTAACCCTTCCTTCCATATGGTCTCTCCGACACACTTTTGAGTTATTGCTTGTATTTTATTGTTAAACATTCAATTTTTTATTCTTATCTAGATAATTCAACTTAAAAGCATTTGTTGTTCAAGATCAATATATGAAATTATTGGCAAATTGTAATTAAGTGTTGACTTATTTTTTTTATTGATTTATGTTTTGGTTAAAAATAATGCTATAATTCACTTTTAACAAGGTTGTTTAAAATAAGATATAAATAAAATAACTTTACATAGCATGATAAATTATGAATTATGAACGAGGCAATCTTTTGACATAATAATTAAATGAAAGGATTAAAAGTTTAAAAATTGTCAATTATAACTTATCATGTTTATTTTTTACTTATAAAATTATACTGATTAGTGTTTAATATTTGAAAACTACTGTATATGAATGTAGTATAAATGTGCAAGATAATCTCAATTTTGGAATTTCTCTTCTATTTAATTGTAGCAAAAAAGAGGGATTTCCCTCTTCTGACCATCACTTCTAAGGATTTAGATTTTGTCATTTAAAAACTGAGAGACATTACTCACTGTCTGACAACCATTTCCTTTACTTTTTTTCCCTAAATTTTATACTCAACTAAAGTCTTGAATAATATATTTATTCGAATAGAAAATGACTTTTCAGTTGAAATAGTGTTGGGCTTATGATATGATTTAATTTAATAGCAAAAACTGTAAGGACTGAATGTTTTTATTCCTGTGCACTGCACTTATGTTGCATTTTTTTATTCATGGCATCTATAACTGTGAACTGTTGTGAAAGGTGTGAAAAATTGAGTTCAACTTTATTTTATAACCATTTTTTTGTTTGAATATTAAAGTAGTCCTAAAATTCTTAAAGTCTTGACATTCAAAGTATTTTCCATTTTATTTGATTTTCTCTTTCAATGGAAATGTTTTGTGTTATATGTTATGCCTTTTATGTAATTTTTCTTTAAAGGATATAAAATACATTATTTATTCTAAACTTTTTTTGTGAACATTTTTCTCATTTTTTCTATTTCTTATACATTACTCTTCCATTCAAATGACAACAAAATATAAGAATAACAATAAATCATTTGAAATGAAGACTTGAATCGAATAAAGTGTTATTTCATTTATTATTCACATTTATCTATAAAAGTTGCACGAGCATTTCATTTGCAATTTGAATTGTTCTTTGAATAGTATCAAAAGGTAATTCTATGGCCAAGAATCGTATTTTAAATGTTAAGTTAGTTAAAGAATTGTTTGAATAACAAGTAGTCAAAATCTCTTTGTCTCTCCCTTTCTCTCTCCCATTGAATCACTGATTCATTCCTTCGATAATTTTGTGTTCACTCTTTGTCTGATTGTGTATTCATGAGTAAAGTTTATTTTGGTTTCCGTCAAAACATTATAAGAGATGAAATCAACAAATCTATAGTTGAGTACAATATTCTAAAGGCATTGGAAACGGCATTAGAAGCCAATGGTTTTGTGCATCACTGGAGTCTCTGTTGAGACAATCCTTTAATTAGCTTTTGCTTATATATAATATATACTGGGATTCAATATAATTAAGTTCACTGCAGTCTTATTATTATATATACTATTATAGCAAAGGAATAGTTTTTCGTCACATTGTATTGTCTGATGAAAGCGGGGAAGCGCTGAGAAAATGCCACTTTCCTCGACTCAGAGCCTAATCCTTAGACTTTCCTTTAATACCGATTCTCACTTCTCAAAGATTTCAGTAATAGACACAACATATATAGAATTTGTGAGGTCTGTGCAGTCTGTGCTGTTTGTGCTGTTTGTGATCTCCAATAATACAAGAATTGCTTAATTTCTTCAATTTTTTATTTCGTAAAATATTGTCTTTTCTTTCGATATAATAAATTTTGGTTTAAGTTTTATGATTATATTCAATGCCATTTCAGATGAATATTTCATAGATAAGTTTATGATGGCACTGATCACAAGGATAATTAAATGTTATCAAGGGAAATTGTCGCGATTCTGTCCTAAAATCACAATTTTCTCACACATTCTTATCCGAGACATTTGTGACTAATTAAATGATTAAACAGCAAAAAATACTATCAAATAATAAGGGATTAGGAATTAAGTGACGAATATATAAACGTAAATACATTTCACGTTATAATTATATGTGATGTGCCCTCAGAGTCACACATATCTGACATAACAATCAAAGAATTCAGATTTGATTAATCCTATTATAGTATTGACACTACAATTAGATTAGTATTAATGTCAAACAATTTAATACATTTGAAAAAACTTATTGACAACTCTATCAGATTTTGCTGAGAAAAACTAAATACTGCACAGAATAGCACAGCCCTAATGGGCTATAAACCCAATGATAAGTCACAAGAATCTATTGATTGAGTCATAATATTTGTCGCTTTAATTAAAATATTTAATCGAAAAATTATTTATTTAAATATATTTAAACAGATTTACACAAAAGTTATGTAAATATTAAATGAATATTAAGTTTTTTCTCAACAAATAATATATTTTATGGACAAAACTAATGTCACTTCGGATCGATTAGATTCCACACCCATTCCATAATCATTAGAACTGAACTCCATTTTCTTTTTTAAGGAATTCCCTGCTCTTCCTTTCATACCTTTTATTATTTTTCAATCGTCTATTTTATTTAATTTAAAGGAAAATGACCCAATTGACCAAGTCTCTTTTTTATCTACACAATGATCAATATATATAATTTATTGGTATATTATCTTGCCACTATTTTTATATCATTTATAGTTATTGAAGCAAGTAGGTAATACTTTGATAATTAAGTTTATGTTTTTTTTATCACTATTATATTTATTCTATCTTTATGATTGAATCTAGATGGTTTAAATTAAAATGAAAGTGTCCAATTTAAAAAAAAGAATTGTGAAATGTGCTTGCTTCAAATATTTATTTAGTTTACATAAATAATATATTTCTAAAAATATTATTTCAGTGATTGAGTGATAGAATAGTTGTTTAGAGTTGGGGCTTAAGGAGGCGTACATACGAACGACATAATAGGTTATATGACATATGCAGGTGTAGACATTCACAGGTCCTTAAGTGAATGCATACACAGAGTAACACTTTATTCATAAAAATATGAAAAAATATTTTCTTTTGCCTTTCCCTCACCTATAAGTGTGTTCTCGTTTATGGCATAATAAATATTGAATTACTTTTGCTTTAATGCAATATTCCTAAACACTGGGTGTTTGTCACGAATATATTGAATATTATTCTTATGAATGGAATCGCATTTTTCAGTGAAAAAACATAATATTTTCTAAAATAGATTTAAATATTCTTTAAATCAATCAATCATTTCGAGTCTTTCGGATCAAAGAATAAAATATTTATTTTCTTATATTAAAAATTTATTGAATTTATGCGAAAAAATATATTCGAAGGAAATTCCAATCAAATTATAAAATAAGTAAAAAATGGAGGATTTCTTCATACAATTCATGCCTTAAATTTTTGATATTTTTTTCATAAAATCTATGTTTTCATAAAATACTGTTATTTGAATAAAAGAATATATAAAAACATAAAAATCCATGAAATGAATTCCAAGTGTTGGGTAAACACAGATATATTTAGCGGAGAACATAACAGGGATGTTCAAAATGATCGGGGTAATCTACAATAATAAAAATAATTAGGTTTAATCTGATCAGTTTTACATAAATGCAAGATTATCTTTGAATTTTTACTAAAAATTAATAAACTTAAATAGAGGTTAATAATTTTCAATTAACCTTGCTCCTATGTTTCTGTATGAATCCCTGGATGGAAATCTGGAAGTATTATATAAGAAAATATTTGGCATCAAAAACATTAGCAGTATTTGCATTACGTGATGGAGTGCTCACATTCAGAGACAATATGAATGATAAGAATTGTGCGAACGTTTGCCTCCAGAAAAGGACTGTTTTTTTCAATGTTGAGATTCTCTACAAATTGTGTAAACAATTGAAATCATAGGAAAAGTTTGTAATTCTTTCAAATAAAAAGCATTGATGTGAGAGAAATAGTGAACACAAACCGAAACAAATGGCACTCAAAATGTATTAAATCTATTCATTGATACATAGATTTATAACTCATATAATAGTAATGTTTTTATTGTGTGCTTTGATTTAAATATCGATTTAAATTCAGTCGATTTACAATTGGGTCGGTGTTGTCAGTGCACAGACCATAAGAATTGGTTTAGATTGAGAGGAGGCTCAGGCCTCGATTATATCCTTGCAAATACAGTTATGATATAAGAGTAATACAAACAGATGGGCACCAATTTTGTTATGCCTGTTATGCCTCTTATACTGAGTGAGCGCTTTATTATAAAACGTGGTATCACTTATATATATCGAGTAATTTCTTCCAGTCTTACTTTCAAATGGAACAGGCTGCTTTAATCCGATTATAATGCTGGTTTAACAGCAGCACCCGCACCACTTCTTGCCTGTGCTTGGGCACTGCCCCCAATTGCCCCCTGTGTCACTTTGATTATGCTAATCGCGTTTAATGCCAAATAGTCCCCGTATTTCAAGGCAAAGACACATATACTATGCCAGCCATGGATTAATGTGCATAATATGAGCAAACATTAGGTCTATACTACAATCAAACAGTTTATGTGTCCTCTTTTGTGCTCTCAATTTAATGGCACTGTTTTGGCACTATTTTGGTTCACTTTATGTTCATTCGATTCAATCATTAGATCTAATCAATGATTTTTTTGTGCGCAACCATTAAGTTTAAGTGTATCATCCCTTCTCTCTCTCTCTCTCTCTCTCTCTCTCTCTCTCTCTCCGCTCACTCGATATTAAAAGACTGAAAAATCGATGGAAAAGTAGTTTGCATAACAAAACGAAGTCATCTGAGAGTCTCATCTGTGGACTCATCCCTTTTCAATGTTATATCGAGAAATCTTTAACAGAATAACTATAAAAATATGGAACGAATTTGTTATAAAACAAATATATAAAATTGTTTACTTCATATTCACTACAATATAATCAATTGTTTTATTCAAGAAAATAGAAAATCACTTTTTATGTAATTCCCAACAAATATATCGATTAGAAAAATATTAATTGTGATTTGCAATTGAAGAGTATCTAGTTAAGCTATTAAAAGATAAATAAACTATTACTTTGCACTCTTTTGGACTTTATTTAAAAAATGAGATTTCGTCACAAATCAAGTCTTTCTTATTCTATTATTGACTGTTTGTCTGTGAGGTTGTGCTCAGACACTGCCATCAATTCTTAAAGAATTGGAAATTTTAAACAATTTTAAAGAATTGATGACTAAATGGAGAGAAAGGCATAAATAAGACATAAGACAATGAATTTGATTCCTAATTAACTAAAAAGCGTTGATTCAAAAAAAATGATTGCATTTATTGGTTTGCATTTGATTTTGTTGTCGGAACAGTCCATAAGAAGTGTCTAACAATTTGAGTGTTTTGGAAAAGTTAGTGAAGAATAGCAATGAAAAGCGTCGGGAAAAATAGATGAAAAGCCCAACAAAAAGTTGACTCCACCTCTAACTCGATTGCATTGGAGAAAAGATTATGAATGTTATCCGCTGTGATAGAGTAAGGGCGGCACTTGAATAGCACACCACTCGAGTCTAACTTAGATCCCTGACTACTTGCACGCAGCCATAGGCATTCCACTGTTAAATATTATCTCTCTATACGTTTCGAAGATATACCAGTGCTTCTCATGTTATACTTGAAAACGAAAAAATAATAATAATAATAATCGTAATAATAATAATAATAATAATATTCGTAAAATAATTCCAATTTTATTATCATTTTAAAGGCCGACAGATATTCTTCAGTTGAATTGTGTTTTTGATAAAAAGCTGAATCATATCTTTTAGAAAAATGATCTTGATAAAATTTTCGAGAGCAATATTTGTCTTTAGTATTGTTTTAGATGTTTAGATGTTTCGACTCATTTTGATTTCAAGTTAAGCAAAGGTTTCCTTCTTTTAAGTAAAGCATTTAAAACATTGTTTTATTGCAATTGACTCAAAAATGATGGACAGTCTGAGTGATCAGATCTGTTTGCAAGACTTAATGACTGCGGCCAGTGTCGGGTCACACCATCAGTCACAGAGCCATCATCAACATCACCATAACATTCAAATACCAGACACGACAACTCATATGCAATCATCCGGTGCGGTCCAGGGCCACAACAACAGTCCAGTTTCGGCGCTGACCGCACCATCTTTTACATCACCTCACCATCACGTGACTACACTACTGCCGCCGCCAACTATGAGCTCACATCACCACCATTTACATCATCTCAATCATACTATGACCTCAGCTCAGACTATGACCAGAACCGGTCTTTTGACGACAAACGGCACAGACCAACAGCCCTGTTCTACCACTTCTATGCACGAAAATTCTAAACTTAAAAGAGGTAACTCTCGATTCTATGGTTTTCCAATATTTAGATCAATATTTTATTAATTTTTTTTATCGGAATTCAAACATAAATTATCGTTAAATTCGAGTAAAACTAATGAATGTTAACAAACAAATCGTGTTTTCATTCATTGATTTTCAGAATCTTTTTGTTGTATTTTGAAAGCATTTCTGAATTTTGTTTACTTTAAACATTTGTTTACTACAAATCTCTTCATTAGAATTAAGTGTCGGTCAAACTATGGTCAGACGGGTATTACTGTATGTCTATTCTTAGTAAAAACAGTTTATTCTGACCGCTGACTAGTCATGTGTTTCATTGAAAAGAAAGTATTCCTCTCTATTTATTTCGAATACAATTATGGTGTGCACTGAATGAATGAATTATGTCTGGCATAAGATGTCCTTCAGTTGGACATCACTTTTCGTTATAAATTGTCGGCCACTTTATGTCTGCAGTAAAACTGTTGATCTCGTTTTCCAAGTATTGATTTGGAGCAGTGGTGGTGTCAAATTCAAATGACCCGTCACACACACAACCACCACAACCACGTGAATGATGTATCAGATCATTAGAACAAGTAGGGTTCCTGGTCTTTTAAAACAAATTTTGTGCTCATTACTAATGAGGTGTCAAATGATATGTTGAGTCAGAATAGGTTTTAAACTCAGACGGGATTTGTTTTTCTTAGAAAAAACTAATTTTTTAGTTAACGTGCTGTCACAATGCCCTTGGTCATTGGTTATTATTTGTAATTACTCATTGACTTAATTTTCTTTATGCTAGAGTCTGCCACAGTATCTGTAGAAAAGCCTTCACAGAGCGGAGCGGCTGCTGATAGTCAGGCCGACGGCAGTGATGTGGACGACCCCAAAAAGAAGAAGAGACAGCGGCGACAGCGGACACACTTTACGAGCCAACAGTTACAGGAACTCGAGGCCACTTTCCAGAGGAACCGTTACCCCGATATGTCTACCAGAGAGGAGATCGCGATGTGGACCAACTTAACTGAGGCCAGAGTTCGGGTCAGTAGTAATTTATTCATATAAAGTGTTGGCGAATAGAAATTAATGGTTCGATGTTTTATCTCTTTGTTTTGAGAATGTATTATAATTTTACAAGAATATAATCAAAGGATTTTTCATTACATTCATTGGTCTTATGATTGACTCTTTTGAGGATTTGATATAAACATAAGTTTGAGCTTATCGTCTGATAAATTGAATTATTGGAATCATTTCAAATGAATGAAATGAAAGTTAAGTTTTTATTAAGAAATTAAAAATGGCTTAACTTTTGTTGCCTTCAAATTCTTGACTCTATATTCAAGAATTGTTTAATTAGTCAGCGATTAATAAATTACAATAAAAAAGTTTTACTGCACTTCAATGTCTATCAATGTTATCAATTAGAATTATGGAATATAGAATTCAACTAGATAATTTGCTAGTATTAATTATAATTAGTAGTGGAAAAACTAGTGGTGTCTATAAAAACTATAATAAAAACGTTAATAGACTAATAAAATCAATATCAACACAAAAGTGTATAATAAATGACATGAAAATAGTGTAGAATTGGAGTAACGTTTCGTTCATTTCTTATGATTTATGATTATATTGTGTTTAAGTTTTGATATCTTTTTTATATGTGTTTATTAGACACAAAGATATATATGATTGACAAACATTATGTCGTTTTAGAACAAATACAGGACTGAATTGGCGATAAATATTGTGGGCCATCACTTCACTACCTGTGCCATAAATAATAAATTTGCCATGCTATTTTCTACAAATGAATAGTTAACAATTGTTATGCCTTTTCACTCAATGATATATTCGTTGAAGTTTATGATATATTCCTCTTCCCTTTCCTTTACTCTCCAGTGTTTTATCTAAAATATACGTTTAGTAACTCTACTGAACAGACAAATAAAGTCGAGCACACAATGAGAGACTAGATTTACAATAGATTCTGACAGTTGGGAGAGAGAGAGAGAGAGAGAGAGAGAGAGAGAGAGAGAGAGAGAGAGAGAGAGAGAGAGAGATGAGGTAAAAGAAGAGATATATTATGATAGAAAAGAAAATTAGTGGAGAAAATTGTGTTCATAACTGAAGCTTTTTTTGAAGATATGAAATTTCCTATGATATTAACATATTGTCAAGGCACATTCAGCACATATAGTAGGGCTTAATTCTTTGTGCGTTTAGCGTTATTTTTTGCTTATTTTTTCATTAATGAATTTATTAAGTATTTGTCTAAAGTGTTGGTATTTTATATGTGATTATATTTTATATGTTTTGCGTTGAGTTTTTCTCCATATCTTAAGTATTGGTTTTTCTTATCATTTGGTGATTGGCTTCCGTTGGCATCAGATTTAACAGATATAGTAATGCATAGCAAACATTGAGAGAACATAACTATTGTATTGTAGTTACAAATCATTTCAATTCTTATTTTCGTTTTAATGTTTGAGAAATAAATATTATATTTATTTGATTTGAATGCCATTCAATGATAGCAACAATTATTTTTATCTAAAGTTTTATCTAATATTTCGTTATATTTGTTTTTCTCCCTCAACGTTATGTTTGTTTATTACTAGTGCTGAGCACTACTCAAAGGTAGACTTAACTGAAAATATTGGATGCGCCAGTGATGCGCAAGCTCCTTTTCAAATGGAGCTTAATTTTGATTAATTGTAATGATTGAGCTTGCAATAATTGTTATTACAATGACGTTAAGAATAATTTGATCCAAATTAAGCCTGAGCTTAAGTTAGATCATCTATGATAGGCTATCTTGCTAAAACAATGAGCTTTTTAAGATTCTAATGTTGAATATGTTCTTGCAAATGAATTTCAGAATAAAATGACTGCAAAACAATAATTGAGTCAAAAAATAGGGGATAAATAAAAAGACAAATGAAATACAAAAAGTTTTGTTTTGAATGATTGACTAATTTGTCGGATCAAATAAAAAGGTTGTGTTGAGTGTTGTTTAGTTTTTATGGCGTTCGCCGTTTAGTGTTTAGTATTTAGCATTTGCCCATTAAATCGGATCAGCACTGGCGGAGGCAAAGGCCTTAACCGAGACGTTAATATGGATTAAAGTAAAGCAAGTTTGATACACATTTGATACCTGTTATTATCCCGTTTTGATTCTCTATCGGCATAAGAGAGAGCCCAGTGCTGTGCAGACAATGACATGCAGTCAATGGCAGCTATCATTTAGAATGAGATCCACTTTTAAGGCCTACTCTAATGTCGAGTTATTTTACAGATTTCAAACCCGATATATATGAATGACTTTTCGATGTCTTTTATGCAATATTTTATTCTCAACTCTTATTTTATTCTTATATTTATTTATTAATTTTTGTCTTTTCATTACTTTTCTCTTTATCTCAACTTTTCTTTTAGTTTGGCTTTCGTTGTCTTTTTAATGTTTTACTCATTTATATACTGATTATTATTTTTATATTTTATTTTTATCTCAAACTTTGCTCTCTCTCTCTCTCTCTCTCTCTCTCTCTCTCTCTCTCTCTCTCTCTCTCTCTCCACTCATTTTTATTATGCAAATAATGAACGAATTATCAGTATTTTTGACAAAAAATACTTCGAAAACAAAAGAAACAGAAAAGTATTGTTTAAATTCCAAAGAATAAGTGCTCAACACTGATATCGAGATAATATTTTCAATGATTTCTGTAATTCTAATCGATTTATAGCCCAATAAACTATTTTCAATGAATTATTGGTTAAACATATCGACAACACTTTTACTTCAATTAGGAATCATTGAATATCAGAAAAATGTGGTCCAATTGATAATGAATTCGAACAAAAAAATCTATCGAAAGATATGATGATATTTAGGGACATTTCGACGCCAGTCGTCAAGAGATTAGTACTTGTATTGAGTCGTTTGTAATATTGTTTGACTACTGTTTTCTCTGTAATCAAGAAAAAAGTTATGGCACTCATTTCATAAATATTTTAGGACAGAATCTATAGTAATATATGAGTTGATATCAGAATATATTGTATACATAATAGTGGTTGTGCTCAATGTTTGCACTGTCTGTCAACTGTTTTCTGGGAACTATTCTAATAATTGGTGACTGACATCAACTCAGACACTGACTAAACACATAATTTGTTGGATCGATAGGCGCCTAAAAACAATTGAATTATCACTTTAGGAGTTATATACGATTAACAGCTCAGCCTCTGTTCTATACCTTATGTTTACATTAAAAATTGATTAATTTTTTTAACGAATATTATCGAAGATTTACATCAGGATTTGAATGCCTTCCCAACTCTCTAACAATCAAATATCCGGCTTAATTTTCCCATAGAAAAATATTGCACTTGTAACTCGTCTTCCTATCTTTTTTGAGATATTTATTAACTCTTACAAGAGCACTTGTATTGTGCCATACAACATATACTCTAGTAATATCTACAATGCATTAATCAAAAAATCAACATACTCATTTTCATGATCGAGATATCGCTTACTTTGCATTTTCTTAATCGCAATTTTAAAAATATCAAGAAATTCATCCTTAATAACTTTTTTTGATATTTTCAAGAATAGCATTAGTTAAAGTTAACATGCAAATGTACTCTTACTGATTATATTAAATCTATATATTAGTTATTAAATATATTAAAATTGATGGACTAATCATTCAATTTCTGTATTCATAATAAGTTAACTTTCGGTAAATATTCAGTGATTTTATGACTTTTAATATTGGATTCTATGAATTGAAGAAATTTATTACATTTAATGTGTTATAGAGTTGAGGACATTATATTGAATTTAATACCAGTTATGAATGCAATCAATCAAACAATGAATTACAATATGTCGCGAATCAGTGCTCAGTTTAGTGAAGGACAGGACTGAAAACTGTTATTTTAGCCAATATTTTGAGGCGCAAACAGTTTTTGGTGGTACTGCCACTACTGCCAGCCATACAACTAATACTGAATATTAGATAATAATTGCATTACTCATTCAATCACACGCTGTTCCCAATTCTATTATGTTATTATTACTGTATATATAATGTATTCATAAATACATTGTAAGCTCACGTGTCGGTCCATTCTTAACCACTTTTTTCCTGTGCCTCTGTTTGACGGCTCTTTGCACTAATCCATTGAAATATCATTTCATATCTGATTTTCATATCTCTTTTGATAATAATTTTATCGAAGATTTCTATCGGATTAACACAATTTTTATGTCAATAAATAATTAATTAAATTACAGGAAAAATGTGTTTAAGACTTATATAATTTTTTATATTTTTATTATAATTTTAACTTAAAATTTGTTGGTTATTATGAATATTATTTTAAATGTACCCAGGCATATATTAACAGGGAATTTGCACTCTCATAGTTTGTATGTTTATATTTCATTCATGTATTGCAAATATAGATAGAATATGCAAGTTCAATGCTTCATTAAAGAATGTTGAACCCGTGCGCATCGGGGCTTGTGATCCATCACTAGCGGAGTCTCCTTTGAGGCATAGAATGTGTGAAGGGTTGTTCTCTTTCTTTCAAATGATAAATGTTTGAAACATTGGTTTCATATAAAACCAAAGTTAGAATCATTTTATTTCGTTTAATCGAAGTTTAAAACTAATTATTTGTATCCAAAGACAGACACCATTTGAGTGACACTAAACTCAAAACTAATTTTTAACGAAAATTATGGGAAAAAATTAACAGAAAATTGTTTACAAATTATGAGAAATTTTAACGAAAATATTCGGTAAAACTTATTTACAAATTCATAATTCACTGTCATATCGATGAAAACCGAGTTCACACTAATTGCTGGATTCGGTGGTGGGTCTGATCGGGGCTAACATCGATGTAAACATTAATGTGAAACCGAAACCCTTTGAAAGAGGGATTTTGTTCCAAACGTTGACTCTATTCTGTGCTGACTATGAATATGCAAACATAAAAAAAGAGCAAAAAATGATAAATTATGTCTAATATGTTAACACAAACCTCTTTTATTTGCGGGAATGTTAACTATGATCACAACGATAGTCCCCACAACACATCCACTCAAATAGAGCTGATATTCGCCAAAATAGGTCTCATTTGAACAGATTGTGTGTCACTGTTTGGCAAATGTTAACTTAAATTATAAATAATGAATTTTGTAGTCAACTGTAGAGGAAATACCCGCCAAATGAACAGAATAGGGGAGAGAGAGAGAGAGAGAGAGAGAGAGAGAGAGAGAGAGAGAGAGAGAGAGAATATTGTGACACAAACTGCTCTAAAGTTTAGAAACGACCGAAAACGGCAAATGTGTCAGTGATGGCAGTGTTTCACACATATCGTTGGTCTCTCCTCTGCTGACAGTGAATGTGCCCAACATATCCCTCGAGTATATTATACTCACGAGGGATACTTTTCGGTCATTTCTCTCATTTGACACAATTCTAATATTTTTTCAATGATTTCAGTAATTTTAACTCAACTATTAGTTGACTTCCATTCAAAGTTCAGTTAACGTTATTTGAGCTTGATAATATTGATAATATTTATAAGTTATAAATTATAACATATAAACTGATATTTAAATGTAAGGATTTTTATGTAAATCCAAGAATTATAGTCTTTTCTATCCATTAAAAGTTGATCAGGTATTTATGATAGGCAAAATTCTAAGCTTGGTTATCTTAGATTTAAATTTATGAATTCAAATCACTTCTCATATTTATGATAAAATGATCATGATACTATTTAAGTCAAATTCCCACTAATTCTTAAGTTTAGAGAAGACTAACTCATGTTTATGAGGATTACTGTCTATAGAGGGAAGAAAAGGACATAATTTTGTTGTTTCTCAACAAAACTCATTAAATGTCTAAACCATTAAAATAATAATTTATTGTATAATCAAAGCGAGAGAACCACAAAAAGTTTAGAAGCAATGCATGAAAATGTCTATACCCTGGATAATGGAAATTCCAATTTTTGTTATTATATGAGTTTATGTATAATAAAGTTATGAAATAACCTATAATATTGTAATGATGCAGTTTCACCATGCTATTTCTTCTCATTTAATTTTAAATTAGTTTAAGTTATTTATGTTGAGTGGATGTGTTTCCCGACTCAGAGTATATTTTGTGCCAAAGAGTGTTTGCAAACAATTTTATAGCTTTCTTAAGGTTCTCCCTATCCTTCGAATGGTATTATTTGCGAGACGTCGTTCCCCTCCCTTTCCTAACGGTTTGGTTCGACTCTTGTATGCTATGATAGCTCTCAACCCCTAATGTGTTGTTTGGCTAACAGTACTGTCGGTCCTACTTATGATCGATACAAGTGATGGTTAAGTGTGGAGACGCAGGTGCACATCCATTCGCTGCCATTCTTAAGGTGTCTGCGCTCAGCACCAAAAACAAGTGGCTGTAGTGGTGGCCAACACTCATAATGTTATCAATTGTGGGTTTTATGTCGTAAATCATTCAAAACATTTATTTACTCAAATGATTGCATACATTTTGAGTGAATTTCTCCCAAATGAGGCATAAAATTGACGACATTTACAATAGAATACATAAGAAATTGTCCTAATTGTCCAAATTGTTAAGCTAGGTTCATTTCAGACATAAAACTCGCTGACCAATCATTGGTTGGTTGAATTTAATTGCAAGACTATCTCTATTTACACCCGGATTTTCAATCATTGAACTATCATATAGTCTATCATAAGTTGAAAATCAGTTCCGCATTCTATACATTCTATACATTCTCTTAGAAAAGACATTTCGTTTGAGTATTTAATATAGTCTCCAATCAGTTGAGTAAAACATCATTGGGTTAACTAATTGATAGTAAAGCAATTTTTTAATCTCTAATACCTAATGAATAATAGTTCTGTGGGTTAACTAATTTGATATGACCAAGCTACTTTATTAAACTGATTGAAGACTGAATTAAATGAGTTGACTAAAGTTTGCTTTTATTAGAATTTTTCATTTTTTTATTCCATTAAAATTTAATGAAAAAAATATATGAACTTCTAAAAATGTGCAAGTTTAAAAATAGCTCAAAGCTTATACTTTCAAAACACATTTTCCGTAAATTCTTTTCATAAAAAAACTAATTATATTTTAAATGTATTTTTTCTCTTCAATTGGATATTTTTTTGGAGTAATTGTTATATTTATTGTGCAAATAATAGAAAATGTTTTGATCCCATATATGACATAAATTTCCATTAATAATATCCATTAAATTATGTTTTTCTATAGTAATAAACATTTTCTTCTTAATATAGTTTTATTACTTTATGTGTTGTATTACAGACTATATTAAAATTTTATTACTTTTACTTCAATTTATAATTAAAGAATATATTTAATGAATTTTTAAGCAACTGCTCAACCGCTCAACTCTTTCCTTTGGCATTATATTCACCCCTCGAGTGCTGTAAATAATTTCTGACACAAAAAAATAAAAATTAAAAAATGAATTAAAAATTAGGGAAAAAAAGTAAATTATTCTCAAAACTAAGAGAAAACAAAAACATTACTTTTAATGAATTTAATTAAATAAATTTTTATAAAAATTTTATTAATTTATGTAATTTTGTAACTCAGGTATGGTTTAAGAACAGACGCGCGAAATGGCGTAAAAGGGAAAGGAATGCGGCGGCAGAACTAAAGAATGGGTTCGGCTCTCAGTTTAATGGTTTAATGCAGTCACCATTTGATGACACGACAGCCCTTTATTCTGGTTATGGCACTTATAACAATTGGGCCTCTAAAGTTCCGTCACCTTTGGGTGCGAAGTCATTTCCGTGGCCCAGTCTTAACTCAGTCAATGTAAACCCTTTGGCCGCCACACAGACTGCGATGTCCTGTTTCAATACGGGCACATCCATGCAAAACGTTAACGCAAGCCTACAAAATGCCAATCCCTGTCCGTATGCGTCGGCCAGTGCTACGTCACCGTATGTGACCGCTTACAGGGCAGCCACTGACCAGTGTTCTAATGCTATGTCGGCCTCAAGTATAGCAACGCTTAGACTTAAAGCCAAACAGCATTCTGTGACCCCTTTCGGTTCGATGTCATACTCGCCAATGTCTCCGCGCCAGTCGACCGGCGCCGGCCTCAGCCCCTGTCAATACGGCACAACCGCTGTCACCAACGCTAATGCCGACAGACCTTCAGTTTAGGGTTTCGGTTAACCAAAGATTAAAACAAATTTGTTTTTAATTGTAAGTCAATTATATTCACAAATCAAATGATTATTAATTGAAAACCAAACGATTAATTCTTGTCATTAGAATTGCTTTAACTATACATTCAATTATAGTATAATTTCTTTCATTTATTATTCATTTATTTTTCTTTGAAAATAGGGTTTCGTTTTATAGTATTTGTAAATAATTTTTGATTTCTTTTTCAAAACAAAAGTCAAACATTTTTTAGTCAATTAATTAAGTCTTTAAGGAATCCAAAGATTTTTTTGTTCCAAAACTTAAAGTTCCTTAACTTTGATATTTAAATATCTTTGTTCAGCATATTTTTTACCTTGGTTAAATATGTTTCCACTACATTTATTAGTTTATTTACTTAATTTTTTATTCATTAGAATTTTAGTTTAATTCATGAATTGTTTTATTAAACATTGAATTTATTTTTATTATACTTAATATTAAATGAAATGAAAATAATTGGAAGTGTTTTTTGTTTTTCTTTTCAAATGAATTATTAAAATTAATGACAAATTTTTAATAGAAATCTTAGGATTTAAGAAAAAAAAGTAATAATTCTTTTGATTCTTAATGTTTGGACACAAAAAAGCAAAACAAATATTTGAAAACAATTATTGTGTAAAACATATCACGAATTATATGAATGTATTTTAAGCCGAAAATTAGTATAAAATTTTCATTTTGTAAAATTGATTCATCAATGAAACTCTTTTTGATGAACTATTCAATTGTCTCTCACATAAACCTGAAAGAAATGTTTTGAAACATTTGTGCAATCATTTAATTGTAAGAATTTTTTTGGGAATTATTTCATCGAAGAAGTGATGAAAATTTGTAAAAATCATAAAACAATTCTATAAATAAACAGAATATAAAAGTCAACGAATTTTTATTTGAATTACTTTTCATTTATTAAGTTTTAATGAATTAATGATTAGTTTAGTGTTTGATTCCAGTGATTGTCAATCGATTACTGGTCTCCGAATGTTTGCCTCAATGTTTGGTATATAACGAGTCATACGAATCACTGATTGTTTGAATATAACATTTCAAAGACAACAATCTGTTCATACGATTCAATGAACTGATATTATATGAAATGACATTTCAATAGTGATCACAGAATTAGAGTTGAGGTCTGGTAGTGCCGACCATTTTAGTGTTGGAGTTCAACACTGAATTTCAGACAATTCTCTATTGAAGGCGTCGATCGATACGACTATAGGCAGGTTTTCCGCTCAAACATTCCTAATGTGAATAAACAGAATATTCTTACCAAAAGTCTCACTAAAAAACCTCTATTTTTAACTAAAATTTAGTGAAATTTTTGAATTCAAATTATAGGATTTGATCATTAATTGATCGTGGTGATTAATCAATAATGATAAACTTACCCAGGTCTCGAATTTAAGCAAATGTTTCAAAAGTAATTGATTGGCAATTATTAGTTGTTTGCAAACGAGTAGTAATCAGTGGAACAGAAAAAATAAACGTTTCATTAGAGGCAGTGATATATTCCGGGCATAAAAAGAAATAAATTTCTTGGAGAGCGTCAGAAATTTTATTGTTGGCAGTGTCTGAAGTGATAGAATAATGCATTTCTGGCTCAATAGCGCCGTCCCCTCAATCCCAGTAAATCCTCTCATTGTATTTGTTAGAGCAATGAGAAAGAGAATAGACTTTGAATGCATGGAATAGACAATGAAATTGAGAGACACCACCAGAAACTCTACTATTTTGAGTAAGGCATTTTTTAGAGGTCACGTGACTGACGGTCTTTCGGGTGTTTGCCTGAGTGGACATTATTTGGCATCAATTTCTGATCCAAAGTTATTCTTTTGTGGTAAAGCGAGTGTAAGACACGCCAAACATTTTATATCTAAAGTGGGATTTTCTGTCCAAACTAACCATACAATAGTGAATAGGCATTGAATGACGACTCAATAGCTCTCTCTCTCTCTCTCTCTCTCTCTCTCTCTCTCTCTCTCTCTCTCTCTCCCGAAGTGATTCTTCTGGAGAGAAGAAAAGTAAAGTGATTTTAAATCCTTTAAGTAATACAAATTGTTTATAATACACTTTGAGAAAAGGTAAGCATAAAATTGAAAGTTAAGGAAAATGCTTTTCTTCTGAAAGGCATACTCTGTAACTCTAGTGTGGTCTCAATGTAATGATTTACTCGATTAGTTTTTTTTCTCTCTATTATAATAAATTTCTAGAATTAAATTATACTGAAAATCAACATGCACAGTTTGCCTGATGAATATTAAACTGGTCTGGATCAAATTGAAGTCTGTGCTTAAGTTTAAAAAGAATTGTTGGAAATGATTTCGATTATAACAAGTATTGGTTTTATTCAAATGTCAGATGAGTTGAATCACTTGAATATTAAAATTGGAGTAAATATTTGAATGATTTTCTCAAATAATGTTTGGCTTTTGAATAGTTGTTCGCAAAGTGTGTGCAAACGTGAACTGAATGGAAAGGCTTTGAGTGCGGCTCTGGATATGGATATAGTGTCACAATTATTGTTTCGCATCAATGATTACAAATGGATGCAAATGTGAGGTAAATCATTGGCACAATATTTCGTCATCCGTGCCGTTAGTCTCCTGAGAGGCACAGTCTCTCTTTCCTGTGCTCTAACGGAGACAAAGTTCGTGTCAAATGGCGATATGTCAGACACTGTTAATGCCATCAGTGGTGAGGCATTAAAAATCGTTGGCAACACTTTTGAAGCACCAAATTATTGGTCGACACCAGAGATAGAGAACTATTTCTCTAATGTGATGTCGCCGTCTCTTTGATATGTCACTCCATTGATGATGTGCGAGGGCTCACTCACTCTCAGAGTTTAGGCCCAAGAGATATGTGTGTCTGTGTGTGTGTCAGCAATTCAATGATTGCACTGATTTATAATTGACATTAAAACTAGAAATGAAGCCATTATTCTGTGTTGAAAAAACACTCATACCGTCAGCAAAACGACGATTGAGTTCATATCAATTTCATAATTCTGTGTCCGATTCACGACTTTTGATATTTGATGACATTTTTATTTTTTTCAATTATAACATCAAAAGACACAAAAAATGCAATAAAAATACAAATAAAAAATAGAATTAAAATAAAACTCAAAAATATTTGAAAATTAATGATTAAAATATATTTTTGTCCAAAAAGTGAAGAAACAATTCATTTGTAAACTTTGGTCTCAATTTGTGTCTCCACTCTTTTCTGTTGTTCTTGGTACTAAAATCAAAAATCAAGTTTAAAATGTAATTAAAAAATAATTATCTTGTTGATTTACCTCTTTAAAGAGTTTGTCCTTAAACAAGTAAAAGGGAGTGTCAGAAGCGGCCACTGTTTTCTCACATTTATCATAAGGACATTTCTTGATGTCACCCAAGAAGATCTTGTGGACAGCACTGGAGGCACACTTGGCACAATAGGCCGAGTGATCGCAACTGAAGATATCCCGTGAAGCCATCCTGAATCCACAGTCCGGATGAATACATGCAATGGCGTGAGGAGTGGTCTCCGCTTCGGCCATCACTTCTTTGTCGGGTTTTCTCCTCTGCGGACGGGTTTCGATACCGAATGACAAAACCATAATTTCTTCGATCATTCTTTCGGTGTCCGACAGTTTATAGCCGTCTTTTTTAAGACTCCATTCGGGCAAATGTTTGTTTAGTTTGTTTTCCTTTTCTATTCTCTCTCTATTAAAACGACTCAAATGATTGAAAGCGTCGGAGTTTCTGATTTTTGTGGCGAATGGAGTCAAGGGATCAATGGATCGCTTCGGAATCGCACAGTAATATTTGGTTTTCAAAGTATCTTTGAATTCTTCGACTAAGAATACAGATATTGAAAAGACAATCATTCGATGAATGTATGGATTGTTTGACTCCATTTGAGAACAAAGGGCTTCAATACAGCCTACATTTTTTTGCAAGATTATAATTTCATTATTCAAAAATTGCCTTGTTCATATTAAAATCATATTCAAAACTTTGAAAAATTCATCATGAATATTTTTAAAAGATAAAATAACTTTTATGAGGTTTATCTAGATAAATTTCAAGAATTAAAACAACAGATTATTCTTAATAAAATAAATGTTGATTATACCAAGGTTAGAGTTTTCAATAATAAAACTTGACAAACATTTAATGCTCTTGCTCAAATTTCATTATATAAAGTTTATATTATAAACAAATAGAATATATTATGGAATTTATTTTCTGATTTTCTTTTTTGGATATAAAATTATTAAAGAATATAACTTTACCTAGTTAATTTAATGGAAATAAATTTTTCAGAACCTTTTTTAAAAATAAACATTTAAATGATTAATTATAAAGTTACCTTGTTCATCCAAAGATTTAATTTGTTCGATACAATTAATTGAATTGTATGCGACCGTAAATATTGCGTCCAAAGCACTGGATTTGACCGCAGATGAGTCATCAAATTGTAATAGATTATTAATTGCCTGGATCACATTGAACTTAATTAATGTTTTGATTTGTTCAGTGGACGGGTAGTGTTTAGCGCTCAGTGGTCTCATAGCTATAAGTTTAACAATTTCTGAAGCATAAACTCTGTTGAGCTCAAGACTTGATTTCACCAAAATAGGGATTAACTCCAGAATATTTAATTCTTTGCTTAAGAACTGATTTTTATAATCATTAAAACGGGGCAAAAGAACCTTAAGAATAGCGAAAACGGGTTTCACTATTTGTTCATTATTTTCAAATTTCTTCCAAATGTCGACCAGTTTTTCACCAATTTTTGAGTCAATTAACACTTTTCTCGCCTCTCGGAAGCTCTGACTAAACACCAGTAGTGTATAACATGTTTGGGAAACGACAACAGTATTGCTTTGATTCATGAATTTTGTTAATATCGGCAAAACTGGTGATAATGTCTCGAATTGTTTTGTGTTATAAATATATAACTGGAGAACAATTAAACTGTCTTTTATTAAATTCTCATTGTTTAGAGTTTCCAGATTTCTGTTGAATAAACAAGGAAATCAATTATGTTTTAATGATCAAGATATATCTTAATGATTATTATTATTGATTTTTATTTTTTTACAAATATTTCTAATATTAATATTTAGGAAATTCTCTAATTTTATTGCAATTCTCTAATGTTTGGAATGTAATTTAAATGACTTAAATTATATTGAAATATAACCAAGGTCAATTTTATGTCATTTGATTTATCAACATTTCATTAAACTTAAGGGAGGTATTTTTTTTATTGTCTCTTCCTCTCCCTCTCTGTCCTGTAAATTATCAAGATTACAATTAAATGAATAGTTTATCTGATGTGAATAAAGTGATAAAAATAGTGTAATTGAGCTGAAATTGAAAATAATGTTTGAAATAATGTCATAAGACTTACCTTATTGTCGACTCAATCAATAGTTTATCCTTTAATAGCAAATCATTTTTAACTTTTTTGTTATCGTCGGCGACAACGAAACACAAAAACAAATGAAAACTCAAAACTAATTCCTTGATTTCGGTCTCATTTGTTGTTTCGTTAATTGATATTAATTTAGGAATGAGTGAAGCCCTCAACAGTATTTTAGTCAGTTTAGTCTTTCCAAGTTTCCATTCGTTGAACAAAATTAATTGCAGTAATAGTATAGAAGTTCCCCGAAGTGATGTCGTCGAACCATTTGTTGTCCACTCTAGAAGTTGTGGTAAAATCATTTTCTCGAACTCTTTCTTATCAATAGAATAGTTGTCTGAAAACAAAATAAATATCAAAATATTTTTAATTAAAGCTTTAAAAATTATTCTTAATATCAAGAAATTAAGTTTAAGCATGCTCATTTTTATTTTACCGTCAATATCCAACTGGTCTTTGAGGTTAAATATTTTGTTGTCTGTTTTTGATTGATACAAATCGTTGAGATACTTTTGTACGCTTTGCTTAAGTTGTTTAAAGTAATTTTCCATGGGCAAAATGCCCTCTTCATTTTGATCAGCCATTCCTTTGTCTAAACTTTCTTCTGTCAGAATATTGACGAAATTGTTATGAAAAATATCGATAACTTGAAAACAATTGTTGTTTTTGGCCAATACTTTGAAAATAAATCAGTTTTAAGAGAATTATTGTAATCTTTTTTTAAATAGTTATAACAAATTCTAAACGAGAAAGGATTGTAAAACTGACTAATGGGGCTCTTTTTATAGCCTTTTCTATCGGTACCGCCTGTTATGATGAAAGGAATGACAATTGTTTAAATGATAGTCAGCTCACATCAAAAAGGGGTTTCAAGGCTCACATCTCTGATATACAAAATTATTTAATTCTTAGATAAATATATATTTTTTGTGTATAAAAAAAAGTTATCCGAAAAATATTTGTTTGTCTATTGAATAAACATTTAATCAATTTTGAGATAATTATTTGAAGGGTTTATCAAATTAAATTAAATTAATACACCTTGCTCATTGGTCATTACTATTTCACTTATTGAAATTGTCTTAAGTAAACCGTTTTTTTCCAAGAACTAACTTTTTTTACCATGGTTACTATATTGAAGATTAAATTACTCTTTCAATTAATAATATATTTCACTTTTATTTGATTTAAATATGAAATCATTTATTGAAATCAATAACTTTTAAATTTATATTAAATTCTATATTTTCTTATGACATATACAAAGAGCTTTTCTTTTTATACAAATCAATACAATAAGACTCATTGAAAAGGATTTTGACTTGGTAAAAATATAATGACTTATCTTAATTTAGTTTTAAGTTAATAAACTATCTTGGTTAATATGTGGCTAAATTGATTTCCCTCTTCTATAAGTCAAACGTATTATATTTTAAACAATATTTAATATAAATTTTATTTACTAACTATAAAATGTAAAAACATTTTCAGGCGCTCTAATACCTTAACTGAAAAGAATTTGTGCCTCGCTCATAATAAGATAAAAGGGATGTTATGAGAAATTGGATATTATTTTAGCAAAATTTATCATGTTAGTTTTTTTGCCTAATCCCAATCATATAGTTGTCTATTAGCCTCTAAACCTTTTTATAATCTATTATTTTTTTATTAACCTTGCAGTTTTAAAAAGTATGTTTGAGTCAAAAGTTTGGCAATATTTGATAAACCATTAGAATTACGATTTGTTTAGTTTTTTAATGATTTCTATACTTTGAATGCGATAATACCTTTAATAATCTTTTAACTATTTTTTGTCTCATATTTCAGCGATTAATTAGTTAATGATATGTCTTTCAAATCTCTAATAGATATGAGGACTAACATGAGCTCAAACATGATTTTGTTAAACTTTTATATGAGTGGAAGAAAATTGAGAAAGGTTATTTAAAAGGTACACAAGTTATGTACCTAATGTAACTAATATAACATATGCTTAATTGTCATACTTGCTATCCAGTACAATTAATAACGGTTTTTGTTAAGAACCCTGGTACTATCAAATTAGTTTACAAAATCCAGATCAGGTTTAGTTTGTTAAGTTGTGTTATGTCTTTGAAGTAAAGCTGTGAAGTTTACTAAAGTCATATAATTTATACCGTAGTTTACGCACACAAAACGGTTATCGGGAATAAACTTTGAAACAAATCTTAAAATAAAGTAAAGAAAAATACTTTTTTATACATTAATGGGTAGAGACTGAATAAAATTTTACTAAAAACTACTCTTAATTTCAAATTAGATTTTAGTAAAAAAGAGCAAAATTTTA
>JAQIXI010000371.1:0-25218 GCA_034700165.1 Galumnidae sp. Gr-Ori-00277
AAACTATTCACCAAGATGAATATTATGGCACTTGTTATTTTTCAATACCAGAGATTATCCTTTATCGATCTCCTATTGAGATACAAATTTCAATATCAGTTTTAGATATATTTCAATGAAAACAAACATTTTTTCTAAATAAGACATTTGAGAACAAATATTCGTATAATTCATAAAGAATTGAACCCAATTTGGGTTACAATTCATTCTTTAAAAAAAAAGTATATAATTATTTTGAAAGAATTGAACGTAAAGTTTAAGAATAAGAAGAAACCATTGCTTACCATAGGTTACCCCCAATTTGTTTAAGAAGACAAAAGTTTTACATTATTTTGAGAGACATATACTTCTTAACTATTTATTGCACTTAAAGGCGGTTTCATTATTAGTTAAATTATTTTCATAGAAAATTACGAACAAAAGAATGCGAACAGAATGTGATCAGAATGTGATCAGTTATATCCGGTAATTGGAAGGAATACTTGAGGACAACCACAAAAAGTCAACAAATAGTGTAAATTTGGAACTGTTGTGAAAGTAAATGATTTTAAGTTTGAATGATTTGCAACATTTCTCGAAGTGTGTGAAAGTGAAAGAAGAGCAGAGACTGAGAGACGTTAAAAAGTGGGGCCTTTATATATGTCTAGTGCTAGAATAAAATGAGCTTAATTATCACACAATCTTTTATTGTAGTTAAAAAAGCAATGATAGCAATGTATAGTCTGTATGGTTGGGGCACACAATACATAAAGGACACGTCACAATGGCTTTTATATGTTATAAAATGATAGAAAACCGTTCATTGAATTTTCATTCTAAGCTCTCAAAAAAGAGGCTCTAATGTTAATCGTATACAATAGTAGAATGTTTGGGCTCTATTTCAATCTTTTTACCTCAAATATAATTCAATATACAATTCTATAGATATATCTATACAATACTCTATAAGGAAGCGAATGAAAAGCTTCAGAATAAGAATAAATGTGTTCACAAATCATGATATCGACGAAGAAACGAATCAATAATCATTCAAAACAGACATTATTTACACAACTCTTGACTGATAGACAGATAGAATAACTATTTTTTTTAATTCCTTGTGTTTAAAACTGAGACAAATTTCCCATAAAATTGTGTTTTGTTTCACACGAGTAATGGTATCTCTTTGTTATCTCTGAAGAAAAAGTCAAAAGTATTGTTACTTCAAAACTGTTATTATAATGTTTTTGAGAGTATGAGTGGATGACAGTTATGTTTAGTTAGTCTTCGGTCCAATTTTGTAATTATTATGACTCACAACAAATAACTCGTGTTTTGCAAATCAGTCCTAAACTTCTAAAAGTATATATTGTTTCGATAATTTCAATCGAAAGGGGAGGTTCTCAGAGTTGGAAAAACATAGTGTTTGCCGATGTATTTCCTGCGCATATGTTGTCTCTGCAACCATAGAGTATTTGATCCAAAGAACAGAACAGAACAGAACCACAACTCAGACATCGATTCTTTAGTGAAATGAAGGCAACGCTAACAAGACTTTCTGATCGCAGACTTATATAATTCATGTAATGTATGGCACAACATATGAACAAAACTGGTATATAAGTGAATATCACAAATTGTTTACATGACTACAAATTATAGGTATGGCTCATAATAGGTCTCTATTTTCTAATTCATACGACACAACACAATATCGGTTTATAATATAAAATGAGTTGTAATTATGGACTAATATATAGACTAACGAAAGTCATTCATATTTTTCGAGTCAATAGACAAACATTTTATTTGCATTCATATAACAGCAAACAGTTCTCATTTCATATTTGCTTTTTTCAATTATTACACTATAAAAACATTTGTGAGAACACAATATTCCCTTCCATTTAATACAAAGTCATTTCTATTTATGACCCCTCAATCAATTGATACCTACCATTTGAAACTCCAACAAGTTTTCTGATGCCAATTATGATATTCTTGCAAATTTATAACAACAACAAAAAAAAAATCATTTTGATAAATTAGTTTTAATAGTTCATTTTATAAATGATAAATAAAAGAAGTAGAGGTTTCCTATTCTTTAGATGAAATTGACTTAAATAAAGTTCTAATAAAAGGTTTATATAACGATTCGATTAGAAGTGAATAATCAAAAATTTTAGAAAACCTTTATCAGACATTATTTCAGAAGAAAAGATAGATTTTCTTCCCTAAGAGTAAACGATAAGCACTTCTATTGAAGGACACAATTATTTGATTCGAACTTTTTTTTGAAAAATAGTTTGAAAACTTTGTGCTTAAAAGATAGAAAAGTTGAGTGCATTTGAGTAGAGACTACGAATCACTGGTTTATGTTTTATTCACAATCGAAGTATAGTCTAATGTAAGCGCCGTTCGGTTTTCAGCTTAAAGTATGTGTTGGTATAAGTAGTCGGTATTCATATTTAAATTAAGGATAAAACTCGGAATGAAAGTAAAGTTAAGTCTATTAATGCAGAAGAGATTGCATAGAATAGAGTTTATGTAGTGTACTGGCAGTCGGCTGTGCGGTTGACTCTTGGAATTTCTATCAACTTATTGAAACACTCTATTATTCAAAGATTCTTTTGGCGTCTATTCTATAATCAATGAATTTTGTGTTCAGAAGTGAAAATTATTTCCTCGATATCTCTTTAATTAAACAAAATTTTGGGGAAATTGAAAAACTTTTGGATAATATTTGAGAAAACATTAGATTTTAAACAAAATAAAGAATTAATTGAAAGCAAAAATTCTTAATTCATGTTCTCATTTGAGTTTTTGTTAGATTTCATGTTTTTCTTCAACAGAGAACTCAATTGAAAACTAATAAAAGAACTGATGTTTGATATAGAGATTCAAATATCCAATACTAACACAAAATTAGGTTTACTTTAGTTGAGAAGATTATTGTTGTTTGCGTTGAATAGAAATGAATTCTACTTTCAGTTATTTAATTTAGTGTTACTTTTATGAAAACAGTTCATACTTTATCTCATTTGTGGATCCGTCTGATTGTGTGAACAGATCGCACCTTATATTCAACAAATCTATTGTTAACGAAGGATATGAAGGATGCGATGGTATATGTCGTCAGTGATCCACAATTCTTTGCCATTCAGTTGAGAGAAGGAAACAGCTGTTGGGGACCCACTCTTCCACTTATTATATGCATTCAATGATACAATCGATTGAATGAATCCAAGATGTTTCCAAACAAAATCATATTAATCTCATTATAGTGCATATGATTCAGCACTCGATGCCACACAAGAGGCCACAATTGGCCCAACACTTGAGTCTTTCCTAAAAAAAATGATTGCACAGATTCTGTGCTTATGATCTGGAAATTGCATTCAATCTATAAATAATCAAATTTTGTGTTCATTTAAGTCTCTAATAAAAAGTTTATTAATTTAAGGTTCATTTCATTTGATTAGAGTCAGAGTCAGAGATGGGTTGACTCAATTGCAGTGAACAGACTCTCCACTAACTGACTGAACAGAATATATCACACAATCGATTAAAAGTCACTGAATTAGAGCCCAAATAATAAACAATAGAACCAAAGAGGAGAAAGAAGTGAAGACAAAGAAAGAGGAGGGAGAATAACAGTGAATTATGTCCAAGTAGATTTTGAATAATTATACTTGGCACTCGAATTATGGAATAATAATCACATTTGATTTAAATTTAGAGTCAATTCATGTATAAATTAATTAAATTTATCATTAATTTTAACTTAATTACTGTTTGAGGCAATCCTACAAAAGGGATGTTTTTTCCAAAGAATTTATTACAAAACTTTTCGCTATTTTTTGGTATAAATTACAGTCGAATCGATCGACAAATTTAATTGACTTTTTCTTTCATTTGAGTTATGACTGAAAAAATTATTATAAAAATATTTTTATAGATTTCAAGCATCAGTTCATTTAAAAGCAAAAGAGTATAGTTTTAAGTGAATTCCTTCCTTTCCTTTCTATTGATTTAATAAAGGAATCGATTCTATTAAACAACGAAAAGATTTAATGGCAGTCGAAAGGAGTCATCGATGATATTAAAAGACAAATGATGTCGAAATGGAGGAAAGAAATTACAGTTCATTACCGCCGCTTTTCAAAAATATTATGGAAATGTCATATTTTATTCGAGACTTCCATCCATTGACTTCTTCAGGAAAACATTAACTCATAAAATGTAAGTCAGAAGAAAAATGCATTACTTTTGATGTGAAAAATGTTTGAAAACTTAATTTAATATATTGTGTGCACTTCCATCCAGAGAAGGCATACAAGGATTGTCCACTCAATGGTCTGAATGCGACTCAAAATGAAAAATGATTATAAAGTGTTTGAATGATAAATGAATGTCGAGCGCAACCCATACACCAACCACTGCTCTCAGCCTTTTCTGTGGGTTTCCTACAAGAAAATGCACTAAATTTTTATCGCTTTTGGACACCATTTGGACACCGATTTATTTTAGACTAAAATTCTTAAATAATTATTCAAAAGTTGACATTAGAAGCGCCTGAAGCAGACGAAGAGGACCTGACTCACTATGTGATGACAAGACAAGCAGTTGTTAGCAAAACATAGATTTTGGATCAGAACACGAAATCTGCGACAAACGGAATCTAAACCACATTTCAGTGCAAACACATCGGCACTAATGGTTTGGGAAAACGTAAAAATCTTAGATTCAAAAGCGATTAATTGCAGGACTGCTAACAAAAAGAAGATAAGATGATAGTCGACCGGTAAAGACCTTCTTTTATACTCTTTTGAATTTTACCGCTCTTTATCTCAACTGAAGAACAGTTCTCTTTTGTTCAAAGATAAGGATCGACAAAAAATTGATGCCAACGAAGCGCTCCTAAGAATTTGTAGGCAAACAAAATGAAAGTATATCTCATGCCTCAAGTAATTCACTGTAAAAGTGTCCCTTCAAATCAATATTATTTAAATACGGGTAGTTTTTCTAATCTTTCAAATTATAATTTCTTAACTTCTTTTTAAAGAAAAAATGAAAATATTTGAACCGAAATATAATTGATTTTATCTTTTTTTTTCGGTTCAAACAAATAATACAAATACTATGGGTTTTGAACTATTTGTCAATAATTATATTCAATAATCGATTGATTTTTTAATGTGCTTTACCTCAACTTAAATATTTATTGATTTTAATCTTTTAAGTTTGGATTTGGTATAATTTAGTGCAAAAAGGGATAAAAATCTTATTTCCATATTCCAGAACCAATTTCATTGTCAGATATTTTTCTTAAGCAAAGTTTGACAGAAATCTAATTGCATTTCTCTCATAATTTCCCACAAAATTTAATTTAAGTAAACCAATAGCGGCCCAAACCTTGTTTTAATGCATTAGAATGTAATTACAATTTAGATATTATGATAAAACTCTCCTTAAACTAAAAATGAAAAAAAGTTATGCCTTAATTAGAAGCGCATAATAAGTGATTTAAACCAAAAATCAAAGAATAATAATATTAATAACATTTAAAGCATTGATTTTCAACAAAAGATGTTTTAACTATATTTCAATTGATTGTCGGCTACCGTTGATTTGAACGACTTTTCTTTTAATACAAAAGTGAGGCCAACACAGAAGGCATTCATTTGAGTCAAACGCTACTGAATTTCAAAATGAAAAGATCTTTTCATCGCAAGAATATTTGTGTGATCAGTGATCACGTGTCCATTCATTAGATTCAAAGTAAGTTATTTAATAAAACGATTTCTCGTGAGTTCACAAATAGAATAAATTTCGATAAAAAAATAAATAATAATAAAAAGTTGTGGTTTTGAGTATTTTTTTCAAAATTATTATGGGTATAGAACTGGCATAATAAGAGTCTCATAACAAACATTGGTATCTTCATTATATACATTGTTATGAATCACCTGAACCTCTTTAGAAGGAGGGGTCATAAGAATATAAATGAGAAGTTGGAGTGAGCCATATATACATATAAAGGATACTCTCCTTCGAGAGTAAAACTAATTACAATTTCCACTTCATTAGTTTCTCATCTATGCATATGCGGGGAAGAACTGGACGAACCTCTTGTATAATCGATAACTCCTCAGCTATACATCATTTTTTAAATACCATAAACACAACTCACGGCTTATATTATATTTAAAGCGATTTATAATCAATAATATTCTGTGCCTTCAATTAAGATAAAGTGTTAACAAAATTTCATTAATTGGAAAAAACCCGAAAATTGCATCGGATTTGCATTTTAGTTGTTTGGTCTCTGATATGGTTCACAACCACTCCTTTCAAATTCCAATTCGTTTTCCATCAACTGATTAACAGTTTGTCGCAAACACTGCACTCTATATATACGATATGGTAGAGCACTGATAATACCAACTGTGCTTTCCGTTTAGCCAAACATAATGTGAAGGAAAAGGAGATATTTTTGTGAAATTCGAAGCACAGGTAGAACAGCGGGAGATCCATTCTAATCGGGGACGCATTACGGCTAAGACCCGGTAGCTCTGCTTATTGAAGCAAAATGTGATGGTCCCGGTGTGAGGCTGAGTGACAGCTTGCGAGTCGGTCTGTCCTCCCCAACAGCAGGGAATGACCTACACCTGTGTGAATGCATTTGGACTCAGATCGTTAGACCAGGTATTGCCATCACAACAAACATGAATTCACTCAAACATATATTAATAAATATTCGGTGCTCTGAACATAAATTCGGCGGACATTAACCAAATCGAGGGAATAACCAAAAGACAAAAATTCGCTCGTTTTCACTCTTTCCAAACGATTGTGTCCTTCCCTTCATTTCTTCTGACCACCAAATCTGTGAAACTCATTCGATAGAGGAGTTATGGTTGTATTGCCTCCGGTCAATACAACTCTTCTCTCTCTCTCTCTCTCTCTCCACTATTGTTCGGTTGTGTCGATATATTGCATTTAAGCGCTATATTTTAGTGAAGGACAATCACGTCTAAAGGAACTGACTGTAGGAGTGGTTGTCTTAAAGTTCTGTAAAATATAACCGGCGTTTGACTCCGGAGGGAATGAATTTCGGTTAAAATGAAAAATTCGTTCTCTTAAATGGTTTACTGCAAAAAAGGATAAGTTATTCAGTTTTTGTCAAAAGAATGAAATAACTTTCAGAATGAGATTTTGTGACCAATAGTGTAGTAAATGTACTACAGTTCAATACTAGACTGCCTGGTGCCCAACAGTGCCCAATAGTGCCCAACAGAGGTAAACTGAGCCCTACAGTACCCAACAGTGTCCAACACTGGCATCAAATGCTAAACAAAAACAGCGAAATCGCATAAATTGTTTTCATTTCCGACATTAAATAACATAAAATTAAAGAAAAATAAATACCAAAACTTAGATTCGATGCTATCATTGAAAGGCTTTTGCACTAAATTTCAAGGATTTCTCAAATTCTTAAAATTTTCCTCAAAAACTGCATTTCTTTAAATTAAATATTATTTAAATTATTGAAATGAATAATAGAAATAATAATTAATATTAATAACAATATTTTAATTAAGAAATTCAAATGAAATAAGTACCTAGTCAATTTAAAATCTTAATTAAGGATAAGTGTGTTTTGACACCACATTTATCTTAATTGAAGAGAACTAATATTGAAAATATATTTCTTAATTGTCATAAAATTTAATTAAAAAATGAAATATTTCTCAGGAATTCACTAATATTTTGATTTATTTTGAGTTTAAAATTGATTATAACTTAATTTAAAAAAGAAGTAAAACTGGAAATTATATCTAAGAAGTGTATCGATATAACCAATTTTGTTGAGACCATTAATCAAAGTCAAGAGTGCGCTCTAACTATAAATTGTATGACTTGTAGGCGAATTTCTTAGCCTTTTCTCACACATAATCCAATATTAGTGAGGACTGACTAAGGAGTGACTATGAATTTTAGAACAACTTTTAAGGGAAGAACTCTTCACGAAATTATGATTGCATTTGAATTTACATCAAATAAATTATATTCTAATTATTTTAGTCGTCCGACAACTCGTTTATTAGTATTTTTTGTCGGCTTTTAATTTAACATTTATATTACCACAACTTCTAATTATTTCATAAAATATATGCCCCAAAACATAATGTTTTCCTCAGTAGAATAAGCTTGTTACTTTTGAAAAACGGCTCTCATCTCTAATGAATATTTTAAAGTTTCGTAATATTGTCTTCAAATTATAGTGAATTCAATTAATTTTCAGTAATTTTAATGGAAATATATTATAATAAACGCAAAATTTTTTAAATTCATTTCGATTTTAACTTCAAAATATAATAAATACAATTGAATTAATTCTATAAAATTAAAATGAGCAATCACAAATAAATGCACTCAACACAAAGGATTAAATTTTGGCGAAATTTCCCTCAATTATATCCTTTGAATTATGTTTTCAGTGAAAAAACACTTTAATTAAATAAAAAGTTATTAAAATAATTTTCATTTTTTGGTTAATTTTTTCAAACAAATGAGAGTCTATTTAATAATAATATAATAAAAATACTTTCATTTTTGTTTTACAAATTTTTATTTTTTCTGATGACATTCAAAATGATTAACAAATAAAAGGTCTAACCAAGAGTCTTATACAAAAAAACATAAAATAAGATAATTAAATACTTTCATATTTGAGTGTTTTTGCCCTGAATTACATTTTTTTTGAAAGCAATCGTCGAATTAAATGAAGTTTTAAATGTGTTTTAGTATTAAAAGTATTTAGAGTTAATCGCATCGCATTTGAGGCCATTGATCGCCAAAAAGGCTTTATTTAATTATAATGAATGGCATAATAGATGTCAACTTCTATTCAAAGCAATATTCAATTATAAGTCCTTTTCTTCCAAAACCCGTATTCAATGAAATGAATAACTTTTCGCGAATTTTATTTTAAAACTTAATTCAGCAAAACTTTGCGGGAATTCAATCATAAAATTTTCGAAATACTATCAAAAAAGTAAATAAAAATAAAATCAAACACAGGTTTCGATTCAGATTCAAATTTAAGAGAATTTATTTGAGATATTAAAGTAAATTCAAACCAGTTTTTCATTAGAAATAATATATTATTACGAAAACAATATTATTATTTATGGAGAAAAACAATAACCAAAAGAAATTCGAGAGATTTATATTAAGAAAACCACTGAACACAGAATGAGCACTGGTCTGAGCACTTGTTTGAGCCCAACTATGAGATTCTATAGACAATAAACCCAAAATTACTGGAAATTACTGTTTTTAGGAGACAGTGCCAGTGCTGGCAATCGTGGAAAGTCCTCCCATAATAGTTTCCACCCGCGAGAGAGACCGCAAACTTTGATTACTTTTGACTATAATTTTCTGAAACACACTTTAGTCCAGAGATAAGACAAATAAGATTTTTTTGCTTCCTTTCGACTTACGTTAGAATTAAAGTTTAATCTAAACTTTAAACAGATTTTGACTTTTGATTCAATTTATGGATTATTTTCTAAAATCACTGAAAATAATTTATTCAAAAAAATTATTAATAGAAAAGTGAATAATTGGCGTAAAATTGAATTCCTTAACAAATGGTAATGAATTCTGTGGGCAATGAGTATCGCACCTGAAATTACTTTTGCTTAAAGTCTCGATTAGTGAAGCAATTGAAGTATGAAGTCGTGACCTTTACTGTTGGCTCATCAATGATATGACAGCCTATAATCATGGGCTCGACTCCACATTTCAACAGTATATGAATTATCTTTTGTGGCGTTACATTAGGTATAAGAAGAAACAAACAGCACATATAAAAAGTAATTTGGCTAAAACACAACACAAAGCCATCATTTCATATACTCATGACTTGAGCGCTCAGACATACCATCACTTCATAAGCAGCACAAGTCTAGAAACACATCTCAAAAGTTTGTGTTTTTCTACATTTGTTATCAAACGAATTGTTTTTCAATTCTTTTCTTTTTTTTCATTCGCTTATCATTTGTTTCTTTCGTTTTAAAATTAATAATAAATTTTTGTTTTGTTTTGCGTTACTTCTCAGAGGACTTCCTCACAGAAATTATTTAGTGGTCACTTTGTAATTACCGGATTTGAGCGCTCAGTACAATATCTCTCAATAGGAGTACCAATGATTGCCATTATAATTATTGCGGCCCACAATTCTGTGCATCGCGTTATCTGTCAATACAAATGATCGATGAAAGCAGAACCAGTGCTCAGACTAACACTCAGACGGATATCAAAAATTGAATATATTTTTTAAAATAGAAGGGCATAACTCATAACTCATTTAAGCTCTTATTTGTGTTTAACTTAATTTGATCTTTGAATTAATTTGAGACCAAATAAGAGATTAAAATTCAATTTGATTTACAACAAAAATATACAAAAAATCAATTTTCGTTTTATTCAGTTTTTTTTTATTTTGTTGTGTTTTAGTATTTTGGCATTCATTTGAAAAGTATTTTAAGCAAAGATTGTTTTGTGGTAAGAGTTGCGCCCTTTCATTGCCAATCAAATGCGAAATAGGATTGCATTGACAATAAAAAATTAACGTTTGGCCACGAGTTAAGTCACCTCAACCTCAACACTATTGCACTGTTAGGGGCGGCGAAGGGCCAAACGCTTTCATAGAAAGTACATTAGACTAGATTTTTTTCGTTCTGTTCTTAGTCTGAACAGAACTCCAGAGTGTGTACAACAAACACTGCCAACAATTAATCATCGTTTTTGAAGACTCAAACAATAGCCATCACCTGTTCGTTGCAAATGTTCTGACACTTATCTGACCAAAAAAAGATTGAGTTCTAATGAAATTAAACTATAAATCAATGGATTGGAGTCAGAACTGCACTCAATGTCTGATATTAATAAATGAATCCGATATTAGTGTTCGCAATGATATATAATATACCTTTTGGGCTATTTTTCAAACAAAAAGAAAACATTTTCCAATCAATAACTTATTAATATTGCAATAAATGGTATATAAGTTTCCGACAAAGACTTTGCCGTTTGTTATACTACTTATTCGCTATATTTTCAACAAAAAGTAATTAAAGTTTCCGATAAAAATATATAAGATTTTCATTTCTTTTTTTTTGCAATGAATGAAAAAATATTATTTATATTTGCAATAAAATTGAAAAACTTGCAAGTTTACTTCGTTTTATTGGTAGAAAAAAATTGTTCTAGGAAAAAGTCTTTTTATATTTTCAGTTTAAATATTACAAAAGAAAATTCAAACAAATTGTAAACAAATATACTCTTATTAAAAGTTTAAAGAATAGTAAAATTTGAAAGAATAACTAATTTATAAATATTTAATCGAATAAATACTAATAAAATAATTCACCAAAAATTTGCAAAATTAGAGACCAAATAAAAGATGAGAATATGGGCTTCCCTGACATCTATCGGCTATTTGTTTCACCGATATTTCGAAAGAGAACAGCATATAAATCCATTTAAAAAATAGACAAGGATAAAACCAGGCTAAAGTTAAAAAATAGATATATTAAAAATATTAATTCTATATTTTAAAAGTCAATTGTTTTTGTCTCTAATTATAAAACATTTGAATCGATTGAAAATACAACCGAAACGTCAATCGATTTCCGATTGACTTTTAGCACGAAATCAAATCTTTTTTATTCAAAATATAAGAATAGTTTTACTCAAAATCTCTTTGAGTTGAGATCAAAATGAAATCAATAAAAAGTTTTGTGTTTTTCAAGATTTTTGTCATAAATTTTTATCTAATAATATGTGAGGATAAAACCCCAAAAGAATTTCCAGTTGAGCAAGGTACTGTCAATCATAAACTAAATAATTGGCTATTTTCTAACAAATTACAAACTGTCACTGTTTACCAAGGTCGAATTCTTGAAATTATAACTGTTTTATACACTGATGACATCAGTTCCATCAACACTAAAGATATGGTCTGTCATTCTTTCAAATAATAAAATTATATTAAAAATTATTGTTTACTAAAAGGATTTTCGTCTCGACTATTACCTCAAACATCAGTGGAATGTTTCCTCACATTTTTGTAATAAATATTTGGATATTTTGAAAGCGGCGAACATTTATGTGAACATCACTTCAGTAATGTTTCCATACTTTTTAAATACTATTATAGTATTACTAATTATATTTTATTTGAATATTTATTCATTCATTTAAATAAAGGGAAAAATATTCAGGATAACATTTTAATTATAGAATCTAAAAGGTTATCCTTTTCGGTCATTTAGGCATAATTTATCCAGTTAGTTTTTGGTAGATTTTAACTAATAGTTAAAAAAAAATATTACAAATGCATAGAATTTAGAATAAATTAATTATTTTAAAATTAATTGACCGCTTTTTAAAGTAAATTATGAGGAAATGTGCTAGATACTTTTCTAGAAGGCTTATTTGTAATTTTAAGTAAAAAATTACAAATATTTGTGGATGTATTTCTAGTTTATATTTATTACATTAATATATGAAAATATAACTAATTTATTATTATATTTTTGATATGCACAAGGAAAACCATCAAGGTAATTTATTTAAAAGCCTACTATTTTTTTTTACTTTAAGAACTGAAACCTAAGCCTTAATAACTTAAAAGCTTTGTTTAATTATTAATAATAATTTACAAATAATTAACTGATTAATTAAAAATTTATTTTCAGTAAAGGCTGTCATAACAAAAGATGACATGGATAAATTTTGGTTTCCCGATGTATTTATTCTTTTTATTATTATTATTAGTTTTTATATTATTTTATAGATATAAATAGTATTTAAACATTCAATTAATTATAAGTTTTGTTTTATTTGATTTAAACATGCTAATGTAATTCAAGGCCGTTAACTTGGCTCTAACAGAACTATTCAAAAAAAGTTACCTTGTCACATTTTCATATTTTCACAAAATTTTAATCAATTAATTTATATTTGATATAATTGAAACGATAGACGACACTAACGAACGCCAAAACAGTGGAAATGCAGACAAAAGGGATTGAAAAAGTGATCGACACCCGAGTCTTAAAAATTCAATACTTAAACCAAACACAAATTTGTTACCTCGAATATATTGAGAAGTAAGTGTCAATAGTAATAACTCAATAGTAATTAATATTGTTGGTTACATTAAAAAGGTTGGCCGCGACTGTGAGCTGTCCCATGAATTTCCATAAATACCCAAAAGACAAATTGATCTGTTCCCTAGAATTCAGAAGCTGTGAGTTTTCATTCATTTAATGAATTACTCGTTTTGTGATTCAATACTTTCATAGTTTCTAAAGACTTGAGTGAAATATTGTATAAATGGGATACAAATCCAATCGTTTTGAATCCAGAACTGAATGAATTGCAATACTCTTTCAAAATCATCACAAATCAAACCAATAAAACAAGTTTTGAGGGTTTGTGTAGTTTTTGGTCACTTTAATGTATATTTATTTTGCTTTAAATCAATTAATCAGGGACATTTTCGGTTGTACAAGCTACATTCATATTCGAACGGCAATTACAAAATCAGTTATTTCAGGTGTACTTGCCCAGTTTTTTCACAATTAGCATGAGTTGGCTCTCATTTTGGTTGGTTTTCAATATAATTTGATCTCTTTTAAAGTCGTTTATTAGGATATCAATGAAGACAATTGGAACTGGCAGAATTAACTTGCTTGTCTTGTGTCTTCTTACAATTACATCACAAAGTGTTAGCGTCCGAAAAGTATTGCCTCAACTTTCGTATATAACTGTTAGTCATTGCATTCATATAAAAGTATATTAACTAATATTTATTAACTTTATATTAACTCTTCAATAGATGACTGATGTCTGGATGTTGGTATGGATAGTATAGAGTGACAGTCATTACATTTTATAAAATAACTAAACTTTATTTGAAAGGTGTGCACACTTTACATTTTCGCCTCTTTAATCGAAAATGGATTCTCTCGATATCTGGACAGTCATGAAAGTTATGACAACTCTTCTGAAGAAGAAAATAACACAAAAGAGACAAAAGAAAACTCTTCCATAAGTTTTATCCCTAATTTTAATTCGACGAATGATTATATGAATTCATATAATCAAAGCTATCCTCTGGTAAATCATTAAATGACTATTTGTTATATAAATATTGTGTTATTTGATAGATACCTGGATATCTGAAATATTTGGATGGCATTGTTCACAATCACATTAATTATAACTTATTGTCGAATAAGAATCAAAAGATCTTAAAACAGAAAAATCTCAAAATTTCAGACAAAATCAAAGTCCAGGAAAACAATTGGGTTTATGTCAAGAGTCAAGACATTAAAGAGAAGGAAAACGAAGAAAAATGGGTCATCACTTCTAAAAAGATCGACCGAATATCCGCTGTTGTATTTCCCCTCACTTTTGCTTTATTTGCTTTCATATACTTTGGGGTACTTTTAACTATCAATTAAGAAAATGAGCCGACAATGAATAGTCCCTTACCACCACCACCACTACCACCACCAAGGGGACATTTTAATAGACTCACTTTTTAACAAATATAGTAAAATTCAAGTCTGAGTTCTATAGAAAAAATATCCCACACTTTATGAGAAAAAAACACTCACAGAGTCGGACCCTTTGGACATCTCTGAATAAATCGTAAATTCGAACGAATAGTGATTTAAAAGCAAAAAATTTGACCAAATTTTAATCGAATCCTATTTTAGAGTCAATATATATTTGCATCAATATTATGCAGTCAATCGTATTTAGCTGTTAAAAGTTATCTAGCTAAATTACACTTCCTTTATGTACTCTTTTTTTTCATCCCATATTATGGTTAGATAACAGATACGTATATCAATATCTGTTGCTAAGCCTAAAAGGTTGTGGACATTCTTATGTTCATATTTCTATTATGTGTACACATAATCTCAATGTAGACTTTTTGTATTTGTGTAACAATAAAATGTCCTTGTCTAATTTGGTGTCTACATTATGGCATAGAGAGACAGTACAGAAGCGGAGACATTGACCGAAGCCAACAATTATATTAATGATAGGATTTTATGAATTAATGTTTTAATATTTCGATCAAAGATTTATAAATAAGAAAAGAATCGAATTATTTATAAATAAATAAAATACTATATATTTAACAGAAGATAATAATAATGTTTATAATAATAGAGAAAATATTTGTCGCTAACAAATGGGTTAACATTTATATAATATATTAGATGTAAATCATTGAATAACTTTCTTAACGTTTTCTTATATTTCTTTCAAACTCTAATAAAGAGTAAAACATTCAAAATATTTAACAATATTTTCAACCATCGATTCCAGTAATGAAATGAACAAAAAAGAAAGAACTGATTAAAATTGTTTAAAATATTAACTGGATACAAATATTTTAGTAAATAAGGCAATGTTTTCCACTGAAATCCACAAAAAATGAGTTCTTAAAATATTTTGATTAACCTTAGAATAAATTAAGAAATAATATTATCAAGATGTTTTGTTAAACCATGTTTACAAATTATTCTACTAATAAGAGAGGAGGAAATATATGATCTTGTTTGTTTTGGTTTAAAAAACCGTTTGAACAATATTTGCATTGATTTTACTTTAATATTACATAAGAATAGTTGCGATGAGTTTTTGTGCTGAAAATAATGGTTTAGTTTTCGATTAACAATAAGTTGTTTTTGTAGTCCTTCTCTCACTTCTCTCACTCTCTTTAAAAATGTATGAAATATGTTTACGAAAGGGAAAAGTTTTTCTTCAAAGATTTGAAATATTTAGCGAAAGCTATAAAATATAACATAAATCCACTGATGGCTATCATTGAACCTATAAATGAAATTTTCAAATATTTAATCAAAAGTTTTAAAAGAAATGGAAAATAAAAAAATTGCAAAATTTATATCCGATTTCATCAAAGCTTTTAAAAACGTTTTATAAATATTTTTTATGTGTTATATAAGAGTGAAGACAACGTCAACGAAATTTCAAGAATAACAAACAAAGAGTTATTTTGTTAGTTTGTTATTCAAACCGAATCCAAATCTAAATTTAGTTTAATTTATGAATAATTTTATGGAAAAAAACAAAATTTAAAAACTCGTAATTCGTTGCGCTTTTAATACTTTAAGTAATTAAAAGACGAAATAGAGATGAATCAGGAATTTGAGCACTACTTTACTTTACTTTACTTTACTTTAAATGAGTTCTATATTTAGTTTTATGTGGAATATGAGTAAAAACCATTAATAAAGGGTTCAAAAGTCGGATTTCAATTAATTTTGTTAACAAAAGATTTAAGAAAACAAATTGATTGTCATATTGTCTGATAAAATGATAGATGAGTTTAACTCTGATATATTTAGCAAAGAATTTTTGATTGACTGACTGACCTGCCACATAAAATCCTGGATCATAAGAACCTGAGACATCGTAGAGCCAGCCTTCAAAGGAAATATTCATTAATATGAGGAAACTTCTTATGAAATCATACCTATTATTGGAGGACCAATAAAAGAGGCGACGCCCTGGAAGAGCAATACTATACCGAAAGCATTCGTCAATTTCTCGATTCCCAATAAGTCTACGATTATGACTGAAGTAAGGCTCACATAAGTACCTGATTTCAAACATTTTCAAAATCATTAGTCCATAAGAATTATATAATGAATATATGAAACAAACCACAAGAGATTCCAAATATTGTGCAGTAAAGGGTCATAAGAGAGTGCGATCGCGCTAATGAACTAAACATTGTGGCCACACCACAAATGGTCAGACTTCCGCTGTACAGCCAAAGTCTATTTACAAATGAATGGTCCGACAAATAACCAAAAACTAGTCGTCCGACAGTACTCGCGATTCCAATGACTGAAATAAAAAATCCGGACTCGTCTTCAGACGCGATTCCGAGACCAACGACGCGATCCTAAACACAAAACTATTTGTTTTCATCTTAAAATGAAGACTTGAACTGACCTTAATATAAATATGAGGAACAAAGAATCCAATACTGGTTAAGAAGTTGGAGACCGCGAATATAAGAAATACAGCTCTCCTTAAAAGAGCGAAGTCTAACATTTCATTGAAAGTATCGATCATTTCTTGAGAGCAATGAAGACATCGAAATATAAAACATTGGTTCTGTGGCTTCTTTTTTGGTGCTGGAATTAGATCCGGATTAGATTTGTTGTAATGCGGAATATTTAGTAGACTTCCGCTGTAGAATATATCCTTTCTGTACAAAATGCCCGGAGAGAGGGAACACGAACGACGTCTCTCTCCCTCTTTCGTGTTATGGCATTCAGTATTCGAGACCTGAACTGATCCCAAACTCGTGGCGTTTTGTATACCATTCGTAAAAGTTTGGCTTTCGTTGACTTTCTGTACTGAAAATGAATGTCTGGTCGGACGCTTCATCTCATCGACCACTTCATGCAAATTGTTGGCCAGACTTATGCACCCACTCTTCAGGCTTTCCTTTTCACTGAAAGATTTGTCAATGTCTTCGTCTTCTTCTTCAATACTTGTCGACACTTTTGTTATTTCAAGCGTTGGCCTAAACTTAAAAGTATCCGATTTGGAGACGGGAACGGCAGGAGTCGTTTGCAGTGGTTTTGTCACTTCGTTTTCATCACAGTCTTCATAATTATCTTCAAGTGGTCGGAATAGGGCTCCAAAAACACAACAATTAAGAGTTAGACCCGAAACGATAAGCATCGCTCCCTTCCAACCGAATAAAACAATCAACCATTCGATGACTGGCGCCAGAACTGCACTTCCGATGCCTTTATTTATTAAATTTCAAATTATTATTCTTTCGTTCAATTAATTAATTTAAGTAAACTTACCGGAGCCACAAACAGCCACACCAGTTGCAAATGCTCGTCTTTTTTCAAAGTAGCATGTTACACTAAAGTTTTTACAAAATTATTAATAATTTTTATTTTAAGTATTAAATCAATAAAGGATTCATTGATTACCTGACAATTGCGGGTAAATACCTGTTCAACAAAAGTATTAGTTATATAAGTAATCGACAAAAAGAAGTCTTACATAAGTCCGAAACCAAATCCGGCACAAATACCAATTGTAAAGTAAAGAGTGACGACATTTGGTGCAGCTAAGCTTGCTAAAAAACCGAAACTTGCAAAAATAGCGCCCATAATAGTGACAGTTCTACAGCCATACTTATTTGTTAGAGCACTCGCTATCGGTCCTAAAATCAAAATCGTTTGACATTATTGGCAACGAATCAACTTTTAAACTAAAAAAATACTTTCCGACACAATAAGTAGTGCCCGTCATTATGGACGCCACCCAAGAAGTCATTGCATTACTGGTTCCGTAATACTTAAGAATTTCATAGTAAAAGATACCAAAAGTATAGGTCACGCCATCGGCGATCACGTGAATCATAAAACTGGCGAAGACAACGACCCAACCCCAGCCCCCATCCGGACATTTGGGAGTTCGGCCGGAGTCGACTTGAAGTCCAGTCATTTTAGAAATTAATGAAAGAGTGATAATAACATCAAATGCTTAGAAACAAAAACGAGTATTGCTTTCAAACGCAATAAAGACCTGAAATATAATATCATAAAAACTATTTAATGAAATGAATTCTAATATTTTTTTGGTTATTTTGTATTCAGACTAACAGTAATTCGTATCAATTGATACACAATATGTTATTCCAAGTCTGACTTGAAAACAGTAGTGAAGGCACTTCTCGTCCGAATAACTCCTATTTTTCTCTTTTATTAAATTAGAGGTCCGACAGTAGACTCTAATTAACATAATCTTCTTTCTATTTATATCCCGATTATTAAATCCATAGACATCCCAGTGATTGTCATATATCGAGTCTTTCCCTAAAACAGAGAAAATTCAGAATTTTTTTACGAAAACAAAGAAAAATATAAATTGCAGTCAATTCTGATTAAAGAGACGCTGACTCTCAACAAAGAATTACTTTTATTTAAATAAAAAATAATATAATTAGTATTTATTATAATTTAATACAAACATTCATTTAATGGCTTTTCTTTAATAATTCAAACAATTATTACTCAAAAAGATATTTTATGGGATTTTTAACTAAAATTATGAGAACTACTAAAAGGCTATTATTTTTATTATTTTGAGTTAAGGCTCGCCCCGACATTAGACGCTCTAATTCGACATTTGGATACTTTTTTTTGACAGCGAGATATCATTAATTCAAATTAACTGCAATTAAAACATAAAACTGTATCTAATTCTCAAAATGAAAAAAAGCGTGAAATAGATTTCCATTAATTTATTTTATTTAATTTTTTGGTGAAATAAGTGTTAATTGAATTAAAACTATTGTCTATTTTATTTTGTGATTTCAATTAAAAATCAATTTTTTAGAGCTTACGATAAATGGATAGACAGTGAAAGTGAGGCAAATCGCCCCCCAATTCACGTTTCCTTCCAAAACACTTACATTAACGCAACGATAATTACTGAACAGAAAATTCATTTGAAATTAAATTTAGTGAAACATTTGAAACACTCATTTAAAGAGTTTTTTAGTCGAATATTCATAGAAAACAATTGAATGAAAACTGAAACGATTTGGTTCACAACCAGAGCACAGAATAATTCCATTAATTGAAGAAAAAATATAATGAAATAAAAAACATATAATCAATACTTTTAGAGATTGAAATGTCGATTGAAATGTCGATTTGCGTAAGCATTGAATGCATCGAATCTGCGTTTCATTGGATAACAAACAGAGTTAACCAAAAAATAAACTTAAAATTTGTTATAAAACATTGGATTCATTTAAATAACTGTAAATAATTGAATGTAATGTTAAAATCTAATCAGTTATTTATAAGAGCAGTTCAGAGCCAAGGTTATCATCAGACCCTAAAAACAGCGCATAGAAACAGGGGATGCACTGCATCACTAAATCACTCACAGCTCAGCTGATGATGAGTTAGTTGTGCCAAAAAGTCTCATATGATATGACTGAGCAGTCGTTCCATTTGTTTGCCATTTGATGATCGATAAGACACTCATAATTTAGTGAAGACTTGTTTTCTTTACTTTCTTTATATTTATAGTAATTCGAGTCAATGAAAGGATTATGAGATCAGCAAAAATGTTAATATTTGACAATAAATTCTTCAAACATCGAATGACCTCATTATCACTAAAAATAATATTTGTATTATAATATAAAATCAAATTTATTCGTAGGAAATAACAATACATTGAAATATAAATCATTAAAAAAGAGGAAATCATTGCAAAGCATTAATCGACACATTTTTCAAATTTTGCGAATAATTCTGTGATTAATCAGTGATTAATAAATTTAATGGACTTTAAATTCCATTAATAACAATGACATTTGGTTTTTAAGGCATTTTTAACACAACTTAAGAGAAACGAATTATAAATCGAATCAATTTTTGATTCACTTTTAAAAATTGTTTTGATTAAAAAAATAGATAATTTTGGGTTCTATTTCTTATTTGATGGGAAAAGTAATCATCTAGGTATATTCTGTAAGTTTTAAATAACTGTATATGAAATTAGATAAGTTAAATTGATCTCTCATTTCATATTTCAGTAAAAAGTAATTCCTATCCTTAATATTGAATATAAAACTGACTTCAATTTAGTATTTATTTTATTTCAAATAATATTTCAAATTTTTTTTAAATGAGTGAAACTAAAGATTAGAATCTGTTCGACACTATTTCAATGATTCGTAGCTCTTATTAACAAAAATAACAAAATTTAATAAATGATTTAACAATAATTGAAATATAAAATCTAAGACCGGGTTTAAATCATAAGCTCTTATTCGAGTTCAATGAGAATCTGTTCGTCATCGACAGTATTGCCAGCCTTACAGTAAACAGCCTTCACTTTACCGCTCGTACCGATTGTCAAACTATTTTGCATTTTCATGGCTTCTATGACACAAACCTCCTGTCCCTCATTCACCTATACATCAATTAATCAATTAATTAAAGAAAATCTTTAAAATTATTTAGAAATACCTGATCGCCAACAGCACAGGCGACTGACTTAACTAATCCAGGCATTGGAGACTTCAATATTTTACTGACATCGGGTTTCGGTTTAATTGGAATCATTTTATAATATTTTTGCAATTTTTCTGTCATTATTTGGACGTCGAACTAAAGTGAGAATAATTTCTAAGAAAAAGTCAGAACTTTAATGCTTACAATTGTTCCCTCGGATTGCAATTTAATTCTTCCGGTGGCGTCTAATGATATCAATTGAACCAAATTTAGTTTTCCGTTGATATTGAACTCAAGAATAGGGGCGGCTATTGAAAAGTTCTTTGGAAGCTCTATAGTATTGGAACCGATATCGACAACAAACATATCGTCTTTAATCTTCAATTTTAGTGGTGAAACGACTTCTCCCTCTCTGATGTCAGCGATTAAATCCCATTCGAGAGTCGGGTTTGATAACGAAACGTCAGTCGTAACAGTATTTAAGAAATTTTGAGCTCTAATTTGGTCCCTCACAAAAATGGCGGACGCAATCGCCGACAAGTTTTGTGATAACTCAAGAGTTAGTTCTTTGCCTTTAAAGCCATTGGGATATGTGTTATATAAGTATTTTGTGCTAATATTTCCCAAAACGAAATCTTCTTCAGTCATAATATCTCTCAAAAGAGGGATATTGTGTTTTAAACCTCTGATGACATACGCGTCCAAAGCCTTATTCATTGTTTTGAGGGCTTCTTCTCTGTCTTTACCATAAGTGACTAATTTGCAAATTAAAGGGTCGTAATATACACTAATATCTGAACCCTCTCTGACCCCACTATCGCAGCGAACGTTATCGATATGAAGGGGTTCTATATATTTAGAGAGTCGGCCCACAGAAGGAGAACCGAAGTTTTTGTAGGGGTCCTCAGCATATATTCGAGACTCAACGGCCCAACCCTTCAACTGAACGTCGCTTTGTTTAAATGTCAAGGGATGGCCTTTTGCTATTCGAATCATTTGATGGACCAAATCTATACCTGTAGTGTATTCAGTGATCGGGTGCTCCACTTGAAGCCGAGTATTCATTTCAAGGAAATAAAAATTTTTGTTCGGATCGACGAGGAATTCAACGGTTCCGGCGGAGTCATAGCCCACGTTTAGTGCCAAAGAGACCGCCTGTTCACCCATTTTCCGTCGGAGTTCGCTGTCAACGAAAACACTCGGAGACTCTTCAATGACTTTTTGGTTACGTCTTTGAATAGAACACTCCCTTTCGTTTAAATAAACAGCATTTTTGTGTTTATCGCACAGCACTTGTATTTCGATGTGTCGCGGATTTTCAATAAATTTTTCAATAAGTAGTCTGTCGTCACCAAAACTGGACTTCGCTTCCGATGATGAGAATCTGAAGCCATTAATGGCGTCCTTATCATTCCAGGCTATTCTCATACCTTTACCTCCGCCACCGGCCGATGCCTTAATCATAACGGGATATCCGATTTCTCGCGCCAACCGAACGCACTCTTCAGTGCTGTCAACGACACCATCAAAACCAGGAATGGTGTGAACGCCAGCATTTTTGGCTATTATTTTGCTCTCAATTTTGTCGCCCATCGCGTGAATGGCCTTTGAATTCGGGCCAATGAATTGGACCCCAATTTGGCTCAACTTTTGAGCAAATTCTGTATTTTCCGAAAGGAAACCATATCCCGGATGAACTGCTTGTGCGCCGCTCTTTGATATAACATCGAGAATAGCTTCAACATTAAGGTAACTATCCTTAGAAGGGGCTCTTCCGACACAATAGGCCTCGTCTGCCATCAATACGTGAAGAGCTGTCGAATCGATATCGCTATGAATGGCAACTGTTTTAATACCCATTTGACGGCAGGTCTTAATCACACGACACGCGATTTCTCCGCGATTTGCGATCAATACTTTCAAGAATTTCTGCAAATGTTTTACATTTAATTAAATATTGATTTCAAACCAAATAATTACCGATTCTTTTGGATTATATGTTTCGGCGAAATATATGTTTTGTTTTGAGAGATATCTTCTGTTTTGGACAACATTTTCATTGAAACCATTGTATAAAACTTTGCGATTTAACTAAAAATTAGAAAAAAATAAATTAAATTTAGTTTTAAATGAAACAAATGTTTACTAAATTCAGTCTTTGGAATGAATTTCGAGTAAAACTTGAATTTAATGAACACAACATTTGTTTGAATTTGTTTTTAATTCAAAACAAAAACAAAAAATATTAGAATATCTTTGAATTATTTATAAAATAAATGAAAAATTAATACTAATTTGATAACTAATCAATTGATTAAAACTATTTGACTCTAAATTCTAATTGTTTTACAAAAAAGTACTAAAAGTTAATGAATTTTGCGATAATTTTATCAAATTTTAGTTTTTGTTAAGTGTTTGGAACGTCTCTACAAAAGTGCAAAAATGGCTTAACTTTTGTTAACTCATTTCAAACTCAAAGTATAGTTAAAATTCTAATCATTTCAATGAATAAAATCATTTTAAACTTAAAACTAATTGAATTTAACCTTCAAATTATTAATATTTAGAAATTAAATTGTATTGAAACTGTTACCTTGATACAACTTTTAAATTAAATGTGTTATTATTAAACTTAATTTATTTGTTTAATAGTTTACTAAAAAAAATAATAATTAATTGAATAAATTCTATTAAAACTTATATAAAAGTTAAATGTTTAGCGATAAATAGACTTTGCTAGATTGTTTTAGTTAACTTAATTATTATATGAAAAATATTACTATTATAGAAACAATAGTGGGGTCTCCAAGACCTCAAACTTTAAAACAATTCTAACCAAAGATGTGACCAAAAATTTGATAAAATACCCCCTTTGGAAAATTCGGCAAAAGGAACCTTCTCGAAAAGCGTCAAGCACCGTCTCCTGGTTTTCTTAATTTTTGAGAAAAAATTTCAAATATATGAAGTGGTTTAACATAAATTAAAATAGCATTACATAAAAAGTGGTTTTTAGGTGTTTTCTCTTATAAATCCATAGAATTCCATCAAATTTCAGGTATTTTATCAAAAAATGAGACCAAAAAACTTAAAGTTTTAGACAAAAAAAACATGATTTTTGAAAATATTTTCTTTTCTTCAACTATATTGAATCTACAAGCTTAAATTTGATTATTCTAAAATATTAAATTATTCATATTTAAAAAATTAGAAATTTATAAGGTCTTACAAAAAATAGCCCTCTAATACCTCCTCCTAGTTTTGACGAAAATACCCTGACACTCCCTCTGGAGTCGAGTTCTTTCTTTATCCCTGATTTTATCGACGAATAAAATTTATGAAATAATGTTTAAACTCTAATTTTAATAACAATTTCTTTTATAAATCATAATTATTCGATAAATAAAGTGTTTTTCAAAAAGAATATAATTTTAAAATTAATTTAGCATGATAAATTTTTAACTTACAACAAAACCATTTTATTATCATGTAATCTGAGGACTATCATTTGCGGAAAGGGGACATTCAAATTATTTTTATTATATAAATACATTCTTTTAAAAGTTTTTCAATAAATTATAATTAATTTATTTGATTTTTAATTTTTCTTTTGATAACTTAATGTTAACAAAACTAGAGCTCCAAATTTTCAACCCTTAGACCCTAAGGGTTTTTCCAGATCCTTGGGTAAGGGTCGGGAAGGGTCTTAAATTTAAATATAAGAGTCGGCAGGGTTTCATTTTTAAGGAAAAGGATGCCCTTTAAACCTTTAATATTTTTTAAATGTTTAAATATTAATGTTTAAAATTTATATATTTGTTTCAATCATTGTTTTATATATCAATGTTTTTGAAGGAAATGATATCACAATCTATTGGTTAAATTAAATGACTATAATTTTAAAGAATTTTATTTACGTCTGACTCACATTGACTGACCATAGATCAAGTCTTAAGCTTCAATATGCTTACGTTGTTTTATTAAGGGTCTAAAGGGCACCCAATTAAAGGGTAAGGGTTTGGAAAAATACCTAAGGGTCGGGAAAGGGTTTTTCTTTTCAAATTTTCTAAGGGTTCGGGAAGGGTAGGGTCGAGAAAAGTTGGAA
>JAQIXI010000372.1:0-25205 GCA_034700165.1 Galumnidae sp. Gr-Ori-00277
AGAGAGAGAGAGAGAGAGAGAGAGAGAGAGAGAGAGAGAGAGAGAGAGAGAATTTGAAAGGAAAGGCATCGCAGACAAGGAGTGGAAATGTGAGATTATGAGAGCACAGAATTGTCTAATAAATTTTGACGAACATATTTTAGTGAAGCAAATAATACCATATTTTCATATAATTAGCAAATATTTGTAACTTTTTTGATGAAATTTTGTATATTTTCTATGATTTCAAATTGAAAAAAGTTTGAGATATTTATGCCGTCATTTTTATTAAAATGTTGTAATCTCTTTGTGATCTCTATTTTTTTAAAGTTCCCCTCAATTTCTCTTTTATATTACACTTAAGATAAAAATCCTGCGATTTTTGGTTTGGCATCGCATCCAATCCGTGTATATTTTACTGGAGGCGATAAATGTTTTGGTTCTCTATCTCAATGTGTATTCGACTGAATCTCTTTTCTTTTCGTTGTTGACCTTCGCTGAAAACCAGAAAATCAAACGTTTTATAAATGAATTTAATTTTTCTTTAGTTGAAAAAATCTGAATAGAGATCCAGAATTCTGTTTTGAAAAAGTGATATAAGCTTTTAAAACATCAATTTTTAACTTTTTTCATCTTTCTTTCTCTCTTTGCCTCTCATACTCTCACTCCCTTTCTCTCTGAATCACTCTCTTATGTATTTGAAACTAATTTGATGGCCAACTAATTATTAGAGTGTTTTTGAAAAATGTGTTTATAATACTTTGAAAATAAGAAAAATATAGAATTTCTTAATTTTTGTTTTAATTTTAAAAGAAAATAATTTGCATAAAATCTTTTAACGATATAAAAGATTTATTTAATTTGTCGGACAGAAACAGAAATAATTTTCTTTATTTTTTTGATGGCTTTTCTCTCTCTATATCTTTAAAAGAAAAAGATTTTAATCTCGACTTTAGATAAAAAGGAAATTTTTTTTCGAAGAAAGTAATAAATTTTATTTTAATGTATTGAAAGTATAGAAGTGCCCCAAAACATTCTACCCTTTCAACAATTGGGATCATTAGCTCATTACTATTTAAATTCTTAGAAAAACTGTTTTTGTTTGAATAACTCTTATAGAGTCTTATGACAGCAATTCTTAAGTGAAAGCATTTATAAATAGGCGCCAAATCTGTGATGTTTTGACTTAAGGCAAACGGAAGACTATATAATAGATAACATTAACTGAGTTTCGAAATCGAGGACTTCATTCCGTTCTCACAGTTGACTCCGCAAATGCTCTTTATTTAGATAAATAAAATACTCTATTTCTTTGCCTTAATTAGAGATAATATCACAAATAAATTATTCATTTCTTTTGAAATCTTTTTTAAAAGAATTGATTATTTATTATATATTTTTCGGAAAATTCAAAGAAAAGACACTCAACAAGTGTTTGAAGTGTTTGTTCTCTAACAACAAACATATGATAACCAGTGGTTAAGACATCGATACATCAATAGCTATAATGTCTTTCAACTCCTCCTTAGCTATAGTTAGCTGTCAGTCAAATTCTCGCCACAAACTGTTAACTTTGCTTAATATGTAATCAACTCTTCAAATATGAGCTGAAGAGTAATCTAATGTTGAAACTTATGACACAAATTTAATAAAACAAACGCTTATCTAACAATTGGTGTAAAAATATATTTTTCGTTCGAGAATTGAGGTAATCCTCTGAGAAAAATCTCCCCAAAAATGTTGTCTTTAATTATTATTAAAAGAATAGCGCTTTAGACTAATATATGAGTGAAGACGTGCGCCAAACGGCAATTCTAATGCAATTTTCTATTATATAATATTGAATTTTAATGGAAGTAAAACACGAAAAGAGTCATAGAAGAGGTTTTCTTTGGGAGAGATGACTATCGGAATAAAATATTTTTTTAAATGGGTTTAAATTTACATTGAAATGGACGACCGCCGGCCTTTACATCAGAATAACGGCCCCCAAAAGCATAGCATAAGTGGCACAATATGTGAAATATATGGCTTTCTTATTGTGATGGAAAACAGCGGTGAATAACAACACATTCTTCTAAAATGCCAGCGAAGAAACCAGAAGTACAACCAAATAAAAACTATGAAAATATGATAATTTTATGGCTTTTAGGGACCAAAAGACTTCACATTTCATATCATATCTGTTTTTTGTGTTATGTTTGTGACGATTGATCCCTCTCTTTGATATTACACTATGAAAAGCTTTCAAATGTTTTCTTATTATTATTATAGAATTTGATAGAATTGGTCCAAAACAGAGTATTTTGTTTGTTATTGTCCTCAAATGTTGGACTTCGTGTAAAAGATGTTCTTTTTGTGGCACTTCTATTGATATGTTTTTGATAATAAGAGTAGTAAGAGTGATGTGAGTGGTGTGAGTGGTAGGGGAAACGGCATTAACATATTGATAACATTTGACTTTTCTTCACAAAAAATGTTTTATACGACAAATATTTCTCTTAAACTATTTTTTGATTGTATTCTTAATAATATTCACAAAATATTTTATTCGATAATATTTCTATAAAAATAAATAGAATTTTTGAAAAATATTTATCCAATGAATGATAATATCGATTAAAATGCAAAATACTTTTTATGACATAAATTTGAGTTAAAAGTTAATAATTTTTGAATAATTCATTAATTAAGACATTTTAATCAATAAATTTTATTTATATTCTTTTGAAATATAAATAATTTTTTATTCCTGGAAATTGTTTTGTGTTAAATCTGTTTTGTGTGTATGAAAAGCATAACCAATAGAATAAAAAGAATCTCAAATTAGATAATGATTTGCAAAGTGGCCTATTCTGGCCCTCCATTACTAATTCAACGCCAAAATGAGTAACAAATCACTAATTTATTGATAAATATTTTTTATGTTTCTTTTGATCTCTAATTTTGTTCAGCATTTTATTGTATTACCCCAAGTCTTGCCTCTGATATGCAATACATTAAATAATGCATAACCAATATTTTTATATTTATGTCGAACATACCATTTCTATCATTCACTACATTGACCTCAAATCAGACCAGATTTCTCTTCCAAATAGTGAATACTTAGTGTTTTTACTGCTTTTTCATACGAAACAAATTTTCAATTCTCAATAACCATAAAATTTATTCTTTCGTTTTTGGAATTCAAAAAAATATTTCTAATCTTTTGTTACTTTTTTTGGGAAAAAAAGACTGAAAATCATTTAATTAAAGTCTGCTCTAAATTAAATAATTTATTGTCTTTTAAGTGGAAAAGTCTGATAAAACAGACTTTAGAGATAAAAAGAAAACCCTTTGAGGTATCGCTTATTCTGTATATGATGTATGTGCCGACCACTTATCAGATATGATAGAAATTGTGGTAATTTTACAATAAGTTTAGTGTCTTTTTTGATGCATTTTACACATTTGGGTGATATGTGTTTTGGATGACCTCAAGCTCTATCCGAGTCGTCAGTCAGTCAGTGAGTGAGACCTCACACACCAACACATGCAGTAGCAAAAGGCACGCACTCATAGCTCTAATGCTATACAACTCATTATTATTCAACGCCAGAGTAAAACAGTTGTATTTTATCCACGAGTTTGAGGCAAAAAGGAGTTTTGCATAAGTAAAGTGAGAGTCAGAGTCAAAGTCAAAGTCATACTCAAATTCACAATACATGTGAAGAGTCGGGAGAGTGACTCGTGAACTGATTTTCACCCAAAATCTTAACTAAAATTTAAAAGTATATAATTATTTTGTTAATCAAGAGATTGTTATTAAATGTTGAACACAAAGAGAGAGCATATGTTTTGACAGTCAGTTACGCAAAATATGACTCTTACTTACTTGCAATGAGTTTTGGCTCAAAAGCAAAAGGAATTTCTGTATAAACTTTGAGAGGCGTTAATTCCTTAGAGAACTGATTCGAACAAAAAAACAGACTGAATGTCCATTTCTTTCCTGCCTTTTAGCAGAACAGCATATCAGAGCCGATAGCCTGTTCTCTGCATACATATATTGAGCAAATTGATGCCCTGATCGTTGATGGCTTATATGCGGTGATGTGCTCTCCACTGCACTGATGGCTCTGAAGCCAAATACAAAATATTCTCAGTGGACTTTCGTTTTTTGCAGCCTCTGCTCGGATACTGTCTATTGGAGAGCTCCCAACTCTTATTATTTAATAAAAACCTTAAAGAAATGGACAGCTCTCTGTTCAACATAAATAGAAAGTGCAAAATATTATACAGAAGTCTGGGCTTTAAATCATAGACCTTCCGATATAATAAACAGGGGATGAAAATCAACACATCAGAGCTGTATCTATATATGTCTCTGTGTTAGGAACAGCTAAATAGGTTTTGGTCTTCAGACGCGAGCCATTCATTTATTCTTCTTTTTTGAGGCACTTTTACATTAAACTCTTAGATGTGATGATTGGAAATTGGCTTAACTTATATTACCCTCACTTTCGACCAAAAATAAAATACATACGAAATATGCTTTTATATGCTGTGCTCACACTATAGGCCTCCAATAGACCGCATATAATTTTAGGCCACAACTCTCCTGAGATTTTTTTTAAAAAGTTGACTAAAATTTCAGTTTTCTCTTTAGTTAATTTCAAAAACAATTGTTTTCAGACATTATTTTATTTAAATAATTTTATTCATTGAAATTATGAATGAAAATCACAAATAATTTGAAGTAATTTTACCAAGGATTGAATTTCAAAATACGAATTACAATTAGTTTTGTTTTTCTTAATTATTCAGAGAATACTCTGAATTACAGAACTAAAACATAATGAACTGTAAAAAGCAATCCATATGTGACTGTTTTCGGTACAAACTCTTAATAACTTAATTGATTTGAATGTCGTCCAACTTTGAGACGATTGCAATGTATTTGTGTTTAATGAGCGAACGACCCGACGACTTACCCCCGACTTACTCAACATTAACTCTATTGAGTAATATATTTAATCCTATTTTGCTATCATTCCTATCATTGCTTTTACTATTGAGGGTCGGGTCGAACATAGATTTCAATTCTTATAAATAGTATTAAATGTTAGTGTTTTTAGTAATTAATTCCTGAATGAAAGCAATTTTTTAGAAAATAATTAAAAATTGTAGGAATGATATACTCGTCTCAAAACCTTTAATGAAGCGAATAATCACTTTTTGCAGAACAGAATTATTTTTGTTACACAATTGAAGCCAATGATTACGGTGTGAGTCATGTCATTGCCATTAATATTATGCAGTGTTTAGACTATTGTTTAGGATTTGAGTGACCTTTTATTACCGTTTTATAACTTTTCTGGTATTGTCTGCCCTTAGATTAGAGCTTCGATTCCCTCTTAAGTCCATTCAAACACTTTATTTACATTCAATGGATTAACTTAAGTGAGTGCGAAGAACTGTTTGTCGTGTGCGCTACTCATCAAAATGGCCTAACAAGTGCTGATACTGACTGTCCAGTAATGCCAGTCATAAAAGTCGATCATTGCGTTAGTATTGAGTCCGAAACTTCGAATCACTAAATATTACTGTGCGATCAGCTCCTGATCCCCAGACGTCTAAATATTTTCTCTACTGATACACACAATTGGCAATAATAGGCGCTCCGGCTATTGCTGGCAATCTATGTCTTTCGAAATTGTAGTTGTTTTGCATCTTTCCCTCATTATCACCTCCCATATGATCCATACCATGAATTGAAAAGTATTTACCGGTCAGTCCACTCTATCGCCTCTACATTTCAAGTGTTTCAGACTATCTGTCTGTTAGGAAAGCACTCCCAAAATACTCTCTTTTCCTCTCTTTCTTTATATCCTTCTATATCCCTATCCCTCACAAATTTTTCTCTCAATCGAATACAAACAGAATCTGATTTACAATTCAATACATGGTTTGAGTTAATTGCAATGAAATTGTGTTTTTGTATTGGCTTTCACTCAAAATTAAGTGAAGAGTGATTTCATTTCACTGAACTCACATTTCGCTAAAAACTTCACATTAAGAATGACTTCAAACCACAATTTAGATAATTTTTTGCTATTTTTGAATCAATTAAATACTAAATTTATAATAATTAAAATGAGTCTAATTTTCAATTATTATTTGCAATAAATGGCTTTAATTTTCGGTTATTTACTAAAGAATTCCCTCATAATGTATACAACAGAAGCGTTTACCAAAATATTTGACTCTGAATGACCTGTCGTTGTAGTTGTCAGTATTGAACATCAGTTTAACATCCATTTGACTCGACATCAAAAGGTTTTCGTCGGAATATCTATCTCTGCATCAAAACATAATTTTATGTTATTTTTATTATAATTTTCATTTAAATCGAATATTTTAAGACTATTTTCGTTTAATAATTAAACATTTATTCAAAAGATTGATATTAGACTGCATTTGGTTTTATCAGAATATATTTAAAATGGGTTCAATCGTTTGATTTCTATTCCTCAATGCCTCGATTATATTAGTGGTTATTGTGTTAAACATATAATATTGCGCCTATTATTTGCAAGGGTAAAATTTTTATCAATATATATTAATAAACACTTAATAAACAGATTATTATTCAATTATTAAAAATAATTACTATTATTATTATTATTAAATTGTTTTTACATACATTTTATATACAAAACAATATAATAAAAAGGAAAGAATGAAATCATTGCTTAAGAATTCTTAAGACAATTTGATTTGAAAGCCTTTTTGAAAATTGAGTGATTGATGTAATTACTTATAATTTGATTACTTATTAATTAGTAATGAATTCTCTGAATAACTTTTAATAACTTTCTTACAAAAATATAAGGGATTCGGTGTTTATAAACGCAATTATATTAGCATTAATTAGAATTGAAAATATCATCGATTATTCATTAGTTGTCTCATTAATGTATATAACTTTTGAGTTAAGTTTCAAACTTATTCCTGTTTTATCAACTAATGAATCATAAATTAAGAAAATATGTAACACGAGTTGAGTCAAATAAATCCAATCTATACATTGAATTGGGTTTTGATTGAAAATTGAAAATTTCTTAATTGATTATATAATAAGTGTTTGGAATTAATTTAATTATAATCTCTTAAGAGTCGATATTCTCTTAATTGAGAAGTGAGCGAATGGTTTAATGGTTTTAGTTATAAATTGTTTGCCATTAATCTATGGAATCGTTTGTGATAAGCGTTTGGGCCATAAGTTGAAGTATAGGAGCTTTGGGTACAATTTAAATGCCAATTGACTTTAGTTTTGTTATGTTGGAATTCAGTTTATTAGCACAAGAAGACCATTCAGTGCTATCTGTGTTGCAGCCATCAGACCAATGCTTGCAAAACATTAGAGCCTCTCATTGTTTGTGTATTCAGAAGCCATTCTCAAAGCCATTCGACAGTAGTATTCAGAGATTCGAGTCACGAGTCAAATGCATACACAACACACAAGTTTTAGTACTATGGGATGGATGGATGCGAGCACTACCACTGCTCTGCTCTGTTCTGTTGATGTTGATGTTGATGGCCTACTCGATCTGCTGCTGGTCTGAATGACATGCAAAGAATGCCAAATTTCTTGTGCAGGTTTTCATTTCTCTTATTCTTGCCATACAATCAACAGAAAAGTACAGAAAAGTAGTCGTAGTTTATAATAATAACAATAATAACAACAGAATAGAATCGAACCAAAAGTATAGTCAATGATTGGAGTGAATAGAGTCAGGTCTACACCAAAGCTTTCAACCGACGCAACGGATTTCCAATTTTCATCGCTTAAGAACTTGTGATCAGAATTATTAATTGGAGGCAAACTCTTCACTCATTCGCTCTAATGTTTATTATTCCATATCATTATTGGCTTCTATGTATACCTTTCATACATAATATGTATATATATTACTATTACTACAATTCCGTTATTATAGCGCTTTCACTATATTTCGCTCATAATTTTGGTTCAGTTTTTAAGTTAATTATATAAATATATTTTCTATTAATGGATATTCAAAGAGCGTTCGTTTTGCCTCAAATTACTATTTTAGAGTTTATCTCTCAAATGATTCAAAAAATGGTTGTTTTCTCATTAATTGTTTAATATACTAATGAATTGAATCATTAAAATCGAAAAATAAGACAATTATTCACATTTTAATCACTCAAATCTAAAATATTATATTTTAAAACTTTTTTTTTTATTAAATCAAAAACTAAACTCAAAATTTAAAAACTTATTTGTATTTTACAAACTTTTATCATTAAATCTTTATTGGTTTAGAATCCTGGAAATGCGCAAGGAAAAAAGTAGAGATGCTGCTAGGTCAAGAAGGGGAAAGGAGAACCATGAGTTCTATGAGTTGGCTAAAATGCTTCCTTTACCCGCAGCCATTACATCACAATTAGGTAATGCATTATTAGGTAAATATGAAACAACGATTTGTATACCATTTGAAATAACATTAATTTATTATCAAATTTCTTATTAACAAATAATTGAATCAGAATTTAATAAAATCTTGAAATTTCTCATTAGAAAAGTTGGAAATATTTCAAAATATCTTAAATTATAACAACAATAAAATTCATTATAATTAATTCACAAATAGTAAGACTTAATTTGAATATAATTCCAATAAATAGTTGTTTTAATTCTAAATAGTTTTAAAAATATTTGGAATTTACCTCTAATTTGGAGTCCAATAATTAATGGAAAAAAACTGAATTTCTTATCTTCTGTTCGATTATATTATGCGCTAAAACTATGGAAATCTATATAAAAATGGAATTTTCCTGAATATAGTCTTTAATTATATGTTTATTTCAGACAAAGCATCGATTATTCGTCTGACAATCAGTTACCTTAAATTAAGAGATTTTTCTTCCAATGGTGACCCTTCTTGGAATTTGGCCAATAGTACTAACTCTGCCCTCAAGATTAACAAATCAAGTAAGATCATTTCATGGATTAACTCTATGTTTACTACAAAATAATATTTTAATCGAAAAGTTTTCACTCTTTTCTTAGACTTTTATTTTTCAAATTTTCATTTATATTAAATTAAATATCCTGGTTATATCTAAGGCTTGAAAATTATATCTTTCACTTTTTTATTGATGTTTAAAAATAATTTTCAAATTCCATCACATATTTAATCAAAAGTTAATATCAATTCCGTATGAATTCGGATATATTTTAATGAAAAAATTTAAGACTTTAATGCTCTTCATTTCATTTTATTTTCAAAACTATGAATAATTACCTAAACCTAAGCCCTGGGCTTTGGGCTCAGGGCGTATAACAAAATATTCATACATTCAATATTAACTTTGAACTAACTTTTATGAAGAATTAGTTTTTGCAGAAAATAGAGAAAAGTATCTGAAAGTATCGGAATAGAAATCTTCAGTTTCTGTTCGTTAATATAATTGTTCGTAAGGCGTAAAAACAGTGCCAAACAAAAAATATCTGAAAAACAGTTGAAAACTATTGAAAGTTAGAAAAAACTCATTTGGATTTCCTTCTACGCCATTGGCATCGATAAGAGCGACAATTTATTTTCATGTCATACACCACTCGATGGTCTGTCTTCTCGTACTATCGCTTACATTAAATCAATGAATACAATATTGCTATTTATGTCAAAATATGGAATATGTAAGCGAGCAATGAGCAAGGCAAGGAGAAAGGAACAATGTAGTCTTATCAATAATTTTGATCTCTCTTTTAATTTTCAACAAAAATTATTTAAATTTATTTATAATTACGACTAAAAGTGAGATATTTGTTGAATCACTAATAAAATGAGTTGAACTGATTGTCTACAAGTGTTTAGTCATAGTTGTGGTGACTCCCAATTCATGAGATGAGAATAGGAGTGAATAGGAGTGAGTCCGTAGAACAAAGTGTTGTAACTTTTATTAGTTGGGTCGTAATGGAGAGGCGAATGAGCCATAGCTGATAGTCTGGCACTGAATCCAATGATTTATATATAGAGTCGAAGAATGAGTGAGAAAAAGATGATATACTTCTCTATAACTTGTATTTAGGTTTACCGACACTATGAATGGCAGCGCCTAAAAAGGATTTACTAACTTGATTATGATTGATAGGGACCAGTGATGTTGACATTTCCACAAATAATCGAGTTATTAACGCCTCACCGCCACTGACGGCCGACTGTAATATTGTTTGAGAGGGTAGACATCAGTCAATACCACTGAAATGAGAGGCAAATATTTTGTATATACATTAAAGGACTGAATACCACAGAAATTGACTCACAAGTGATATATTGTTGCCGTTTATTACTAGCGATGAAAACATTGCAATTGTGTCCACAAATATTACTAACGATTGACTTAAATTTTTTTCGCTTAAAATTAATAGTTTAGGGAATAAAGTGACACAAATATATCTAAATCGATGGCTCCATATATCAGACTTTCAACTAATTAGTATATAATGAAAAATACCTCCCAATTATTAATTCTAATAAATGTATCTAAATGAGCACGCAACTTTTATAAAAAAAAAGTTTAATTCAAGTGTTTGTATGTTTAATATTAATGTAAATTTAGGAAAATATTCGATCAAAACTATTCGACAAATTTTTTACTCAAATAGTGATTACTAATCAAAGCGATGACATCGACATCTAATTAAAGCCGGTATTGTCCCCAACGGTTTCATATCCTCTAATGTTAGGGTTCAGTCGACCCGCTCTTCCTTTTGAGTGAACTTTTCGTTTGGCAATAATTTCCTTCTCTTGTTATCGTTTTGGGGCTGACATTCACTACGAGTCGAATAAATGAATAACTGATTCGTTGATTCCACGGAATTAAGAATCTCTCTCTCTCTCTCTCTCTCTCTCCCTCTCTCTCTCTCCCTCTCTCCCTCTCTCCCTCTCTCTCCAATCTTATCTAAATTAAGGAAATTGTTAGTAGAAGTGAGAGAAGAAATAAATAGAAATAATCATTCGTTGATTTATTTCCAATAATTCATAAATGAATTTATCGGAAAATTTGAGTAACTTTTGAATGAAAGCCATTAATTCTATTATAGTCTAACCTTTGTTTTGTTAATTGTGTTTTCAAAGGCAATGTGTTTGAAATGCACCAGGGAACACACATTCTACAATCATTGGATGGTTTTGCCTTTGCTTTGGGACACGACGGAAGGTTTCTATACATATCAGAGACGGTGTCCATCTATCTTGGATTGAGTCAAGTAATTATAATTACTATCATTTCAATCGTTTGTCATTAATTTTCGGTGAAAACATAAAACTATAAAATTAAAGCAAAGAATAATAAAATGATAGAAAGAAATTATACAAAAAACTCATTTAAAAGGTCTCCCATTTATAGCACTGATTGACATTTCCTCTGTTTTTCATCTCAAATAATATCTAAATTTAATGTTATTTTCTTATCGTTTGAGCGCTGAAATAACGAGAAAAAAAATTTCTCAAATTATCTTATAATTAAAGGTATGCTTTAAACCGATATTATATAAGAAAAACAATTTTCTCAAAAGTTTATGTTTTCAATAGTTTTCATTAATTCGAAGTCATTTTTGACCCAATTTAGGTACTTTTAAATATTATTCTCTAAAAAGAGATACTTTTATTCCATGAGATTCAGTCATTTGTGTCGTTATCTTATTTTCTGATTTTATCTTTAGGTTGAAATGACGGGTTCCAGTGTTTTTGATTACACTCATCAACAAGACCATGCTGAATTGGCTGAACAATTGGGTAATTTTACTTTTTATATTTTATGTAAAAAACTTGTTTAAAGTTCTCAGTTTATACCATAAGTTATGGTCCATAACAACAAATAATTAGTAAAAGTTTTATATTGTTTTACTATTAATAAATGTCCGCTTAATTCAATTAGCAAAGAGATCTATAATAATTTATTAATAAAATATTAGTTAGTTGGCTGTGTATATAATGTACATGGTAAGTTTATGGTAAGTATGGTCACGTTCTGAGACTTCAATGACATAAATGGTTCAAATATTGATTGTAAGACTTCTTCGGGAAGTAAAGTGGAAGTCATTGCGTATTCAATGGCGGAGCCGTCGATTCCATAAGCCGTTACATTCCCTGAATTTTAAGCGCAGACTTTAGAAAAGTAAACACAATTAGTTGTGTAAATAAAAATACACCGAAACTATGTTTTGTGCAAATTTATACTCTTCTTATTTGTGATAAAATTACATAAGATTTATATCCGATTCGTTCCCAACTTTTATCGATTAGAATTAAAAGCGTTTTTCTTAACAAAACCCAAAACAATGTTTAAGAGAAATTGACCAAGCTTATTCAGTAAATTCAACCTTTTTTTTTGAATTTAAAAAACTCAAATACTCTTAAAACCCCCCAAAATCGAGAAATACAATAATTTTTAGTCATAAGTCAAAAAATTTTAAGAAAACTTAAACCTAAACTTTAATAAAATTATTTGAAAAGAAATGACTTTCAAATGTTTTGTGATTTTCAACTGATTTTCTTTTATTTCTTAAAAAATGATTTTCTTTCTCTTAAATGCTTTTAATGTCTATTAATAAATACATAATTTGTAGAAATAATAAATATTTTATAAATTATTAGAATTTTATTAAATATAAATAAATCAAAATTAAAGGACAGAATATTCTCATAATAGGTTTGAATTCCGGATCCCATCAGTTATCGTCATCACCACTTCCACCTGCAAGTGTCGGGTCGAGCGCAAGCAATGAATCAGATTCGGGAACACCATATAGTAATTCTCACTCACATATAACAACTTCGGGTTCAAATGACACAATGGAGAGACAATTCTGTATTAGAATGAAGTCGACTCTAACCAAAAGGGGTTGTCAACACTTTAAGTCCAGTGGATATCGAGTCGTTCATATTATCGCACATTTAAGACCAGAAATTCATTCCCAGAGACGAGAAACAAATGGTTCGCAAAAAATCATAGGAATGGTAGCCATTGCTATAGCACTGCCCCCGCCTTCTATTAATGAACTGAGACTCGAATCAGATATGTTTGTCACAAGACTTGGGCTCGACTTCAGAATAGCCCACTGCGAACCAAAGTATTCCTTTTTACAAATTATTTTGGGTTAAAATTTTGTTTAAATGACCAGGGTTACTGATCTTCTCAACTATACAGCAGATGAGTTGACGGGTCGAAGCCTTTACTCACTTATTCACGGACAGGATGTCATACAAATGAGGAAAAGTCATTTGGATCGTAAGAAATGTATTTCCATTAAAGTTTATTAATAATATGTGATTGAAGTGATCCATAAGGGACAGGTCATGTCTACTTATTATCGAATTATCAATAAGTCTGGAGGTTACACATGGATGCAAACCTGTGCCACTCTTATTTCAAACAATGTCAACTCTACTAATTCTACGAAATCTTCAGCCAATACTTCGACCCCAAACTCTTCATCAAATAGTGGTTCAAACAATAACGAAGAGAACGAACAGAGCATTATTTGTGTTAATTATGTGTTAAGGTATGACTCTTTTTCTTCATTTAAATGATTATTAATTGACTGAATTAAAGTGCGGTCGAATATAACGATATTGTGATGGATTCGAGTCAATTGGGTTTCGTTTCGCTGCCAAACACTCCGACCCCTCCCGTAATATCTCATAAACGAAATAATAGTTCAGTGAAGAGATCACTCTCTTCGACGCCATCACCGGAATCGACACATTCCAGCAGCCAATTGAGTCATTCCCAAACCCCAAGTGTTGATCCACACAACAACCACTCTTCACATTCGGGTCACAACAGTCACACACAGCCAACGACTGCAGTCAACCAATCAAATGGTTCTCCCGATTCTCCGGTCGACGCGAATACCAGTGAAAGTGCCAAAAGACGTCGATTCAATTCTAGTCCAGTGCGACCGTGGAAGTCACCCTCGCCTCCCAGTGTGTGTCCGGTGCCGGTGACCAACTCAGAGGCGGCAAACTCTGCATCGAATCTATTGCGTCACATAAGTGTTATTAGAGAAACGCCTCCTATTCTCAAACCACAAGTAGTGGCGCCAACATATCATCCACACGCACACCATTACCACCATTTAGTAGATCCATACGCAGCTGCATATCATCTCTATAAGAATGGCAGCGCTAGTGGTCCACCCATGACAGCACAACCGACAGCTCCCGTTCCCTCTTCAGCCGCACACCATCATTGGGGAGCATATAATTAATTGTTCAGAAATTTTACTCAAAAAATAAAAAGTTTAACTAATTTTTTGTTTAAATGAAATGCGAGGACTGATCAGTGATCACACATTTGATCAAATGTTTGTTAAATGAAGGTTCGGTCCGTTTGGTCCACATTTGGTCCACACAATTAGTTAAATGACTAAAACTCAATAACTTTATTAAACGTGTATTCTATGCAAAAAATCTATTCATTAATTGAAATAATTATTGACTTTTATTTGGAATAATAATGAAAAAAATACAAACATTTAGTCATTTGAATAACTTTTTGTTAAATTAAAATACAATAAAAACTATCAGAAAAAAAGTTAAACTTTAATTAACTAAAATTAAATTCAAAAATCAAATCAATTAAATCATTAATTGATTTAAAACAAAATTTTAACATTTAATTAATAATCAAATCAAATGTAATTTAAAAACAATTATAATATACTTTTATTTTGTTTTTATTCAAACCTTTTTGTGTTTTAAACGCTAATAATTATTGTTTTATTCAGTGATAAAGAGTTTAATAAAAAAAATTGATTGTCAGCTAAAATTACTATTCTTGGTCAGCTCCGGTCAGGTCAGGTCTGAAATGTTGTGACCATAGCAACACTTAGTTTATAAATAAATGAGTGATAAAATAGTTGTCATTTAAATAATTATTAATTAATATATGAAAAGTATTTTGAAATTCCGTAGAAATGATTTCAATGGTTATAACATTGAGTTTTGTTCGCAAATCGGAAACCAATTCGGATGCCTTTCCTCTCAAAACTATGGAATCGCCGGTAATTTCATCGAAAAAGTGATTTAAATTTAGATATTATTGTAATTAATGTTAAGGCAATGTTTGAGCCCTATTTGTGGCCAACATTTTAGTCTAAAATTTTGGTTCAAGAATTGAATGCAATCGAGTCTTTCATTAACCAAACAGAGACCCAAATCAGACCATAAGTCGGACAAAAAATTTGGTCCGAAATTGGTTTCGCAATTTTTTAAAAATATTAATTTTACAAGTAAACATCATAATTTTTCTTTCTATCTTGTTCTTTATCATATATTAGGTCAATTTAGTGAAAAAATCATAAAATTTGATAATAAACTTAAAAATAAAAGTTATTTGAAAATAGTCTCCGAAAAGTTGAAGAAATTGACTCCCGTTCCCGAAGAACTCCCTGTGATCTGATCCTGTCCCGCTCCCTTAAAGTCTGATCCCGTCCCGTCCTGTACCGTTCCCTATAGAGAATCTCTATCATAAAATATCACCTTAAAAACATAGTTTTGCATTTATAACCGCAATGTTTATTGTCATTATCTATACAATGATATAAATACAAATTAAAATTGGATTTAATAAAAAGCAATTGATTTTTTAATTTCACTTCTAAACCATGTTTTATTTTTTAATTTTAAAATTTATGAATGCTTAGGAATATATAGGGATCGGGACGGGACTGAATCTTGGAGTTACTTCGGGATTCCCGATTCGCTCCCGTGCTAATATTTTCACTCCCGTTCCTGTATTTTTCCTGTCGGGATCGGGATTCCTGCGGGTCTGGCAGGAATCGGGAGTCCCGTTTCGGAGACTATTTGAAAGTTGTTAATACAAATTTCGGAACAGATTTTTTGGTCCGATTTGGGTCTAAACCAAACGATCCGTTATATGACTTGTATTGGAGTGAAACACAACCAAACATTTTGTGAAAAGTCAGTGACAACCGATTTATTCAATTTTGGGACACAAACCTATTGACAGATAAACCCATTTCTATTTTCAGAGGACATCAAAGAGAAATCAATTCAATTAAATCCTCAATATCTGAGTCATCACTTTTTAGCACTTCTTCGGTTTCTTCAAAGCAACCCATTCATACATTTTTAGACCATAAAAGTATAGTCTATTGCGGGAAATGGTCTCAATTTGTTAGTAAAACATTTATCACCTCTTCGGGTGACTCCACTCTAAAGATCTGGTCATTAGAACGAACGGAACCGATGTTAACAATAAAAACTTCTTTAGATATAAATAATTTTAATAAAACTTATTTAATAAATTTTAGGGTAAGTCTTGTCGTGTGATTGGAATCAATTTAATGTCCCATTCTATACACCGAAGAATGACCTCAACTCGTGGTTATCGTCACAAAAGAATTCATTCACTGAAATGAATTAAATTAAAATAATAAAGAATTGAATGCATTGAATGCAGTTTTTAATAGAATTTAAATTTAAAGTAAACAATAAATTAAACATTAATTTAAGTTTAAGAACTAATCACGACTTTATATTATTTGAGGTGAAAGAGGTGGCGGCAAATCCGGTTCTTCGGGCGAACTCTTTGAGTCAATCGTAATTTGATTGTCCCTCTGATTGGAAGAGTTCTCATCATTTGATTCCTCAATGGATTGATTTTTACTATCAATACCCAAATCGACGAGAATTCCATCGGTTTGTGACAATTGTTTTAAAATGTTTTCCCTGAAAGCCGTCGGAATATATTTAATATCGATATCATTGGGAACAGAATAAACTGTAGGAATAATGGCTTTTAAATAACGGGAAGACTTTTTGCGCATTTCTTCTCTAAAATTATCAATACTTTGTGTCAGTCCTTTAATTTCATTTTCAGATTTAGTTTGTCTTTCGCTGAGATCTGAAATCATAGCACTATTGGAACAAATGACACGAAATGCCTCACATAAGAAAGTCGACTGTTGATAAGCACCGGGTGGTTGTGCCTCACCGCTAACATAACTCTGGAAATCCTTTTCAGTCATATTAAGTGAATCTGCGGTCAAGTTCTCGATAAAAGCTGTGGCACAGCACAGGTTTGTAAAATAATATCCGGCCTCTCCTGACATTAGTCGTGAAGGAGTACTGAATCGAGTGATAAGTTTTATATTTGACTGAAGAAGTGGTGGATTCGCTTTAATCACAATAAAGACCAGCGCCGGTAAGAACTGGTCTGCACTGACCGGTTCTTGACTATTGACTTTAAGTAATTTAAAAATAGTTTTACTGCAATTGACGATACACTCCAACTTTTCGAGTGGCACTTGTTTTGAGTCCATTTCTATAATTTCAGTGATCGCTTTGTCCATTAAATCTTTGATTTGCGGATGTCTTAAATTGATGTCAACGTCTAAATGTTGAGCCATAACCCAATTTAAGGAACGGATCCTCTTTTGAAGGGCTAAATCTTTTTCTTCCTCTTCGTGTTGTATTCGAGTGAATAGCATTTGATATAACTCTTGCATTAGATATCTTTCGGTGAAATCAATTAACTGATCGATTTGTTCATTACTCGCTTCTCTATAAAATGGATTACTTGTGAAACGAGTGCCCATCGATTGATAAAAATCGTAAATTGTTTCAGACATCTCTTCGAGGGTAGACTTGTTCTGCATTTTATTAATTTTGTCAACAATTTTGCAAATCTGACGTTTGATGTCATGAATGGCCGCTTCTCTCAGAAATTTTGCCACAACTTCTTCGCCCAGAGATAAAGTGTCGAATGAAAAGAGTTGTCTATCAGTCCAAGAAGTGATGGCCTGACTCGTGGCTGAATTGCTATTATTATTGTTTGGAGTCTTTTCACGAAAAGTGGCGGCTCTTTTGAAAATGGATTTAAAAGTCTTTGTCTTTTTGTCCGATTGTTGTCTTTTCTTTTCTTCAAATTTACTAAAAGTCAACGACGAAGAAGGGGTCGAACTGTTTAACAATGACTTCGAAGGAGACACTGAAGAACGTAGACTTCCGCTCAACATTTCCGGAGAAATCCATCGATTTATTGGACTCATCGATGATTTGTCCGCTTGTTTTTGACGGATCTGTTTATAACAAATGGAACAAAAGCCACTCCACTCCCGATTACCATAAAAACCACATCCGTTTTGACACATTAAAACAGAACTGTCGATATGAAGACCTTTTCGAGAAGTAGACAACGAATGAGAGCGACCCGACTCTTGTTGTTCTCTCATTTGATTCAAATCTGCGCCGTTTTGGCCATCGCTGGACATCAGAGACCAGTTTTGATTCAAATGGTTGTTGTTATCATTAAATTCATTCATTTTGTAAACAAAGTTAGGGTTAAAACCAAATAATGACTTCAATTAAATACTAAATCAATGAAAACAATAAATGGATTTGTTTTGAATCCATAAACAGTTAAATATCTAATAAATTGTCGATTATTTAACATAAATAAAAGTGAATCATATTATCAAAGGGAGGGATCAAACAGAGGGGAGGTTTCACTCATCACGTGATTGGCTCACACTTTACAACCACTGACTTCAAAGGAGGACTTATTTCTACTTCTTTATCGTCTCTTTAGATGTCAGTAAAGTTTTATTGCTTTGGATATACCCTTCAATTATCAGATCTAACCAGCGATGGCTTTCCGGACATGACTTAAGTGTAACTAAAGTAAAGTTCGTTATTTAAGAGTATATTTCTATTTAACGGAAAATCTAAAGTAATTTTCTTACCTTAAGTTTACGATCGACACAAAGTCGGGTTATTTCCGACTCACTTAAGTCTATACTATTAAAAAAAAACTTAAATATGAAACTTTTTATCAGTAGCATTATCAGTACCATGGTCATTCGCTATGATCTTTTGAATCACTTATTATAAGAGTTCATAAAATTCTTCCAAAAGTCTTCTAAAAGTCAATTCAATATTAATAAAAGTCACAAAATTTAGACTCAATATTGAAATGTAGGGTCACTTTAAAGTTATTCTATAACTCTGAGGTTAGAATAAAAATTCAAAATTCAAGTGAACTTTAATTTGAAGTCAGTTTATATAAATGTGAGGCACTCAGAGACAGACAGATTTAAAAGAAGAGAGTTAGAGGACAGACAGACTTTTACTTTTAATATAAGTTTTAAAATAATTCAGTTTTTTATAGCTTTTTAGTAGAAATAATGTATTCTTTTAAGTGTTGGCCACAATCGGCGAAAACATTTATTTCTTTGACGCCGATTTCCAATGACTTCTCCGATAAGGAAATGGTCGAAATTAAGACTAAAGTTGACCGAAACCTTCTAAAGAAGATGATGGATGGCAGCGACACTTCTATGGAATCAGCGAATGACTTCTTTATTCGAGTGGCCACAAGAAGTGAAGCAATTATTTCGTGGCCACAAATATGGAAATTGAATTCAATGGATCCCAAAGAGCCAGAAATTAGAATTATTGGACCCGAACCTGATGTGGTCTCAGCTCAGAATATGATTATGGATGTATTGGACCCAAACAGATATAAAGTTTTACTAAAAATCGACGTCTCGTTTGCGGATCACTCTTTCATTATTGGAAAGAAAGGAAAAGGCATTCAATCAATAATGGATTCAACACAAACTCATATTCATTTTCCGGACGAAAATTTAAATCTCAATTCAAAAGTCAAGTCAAATGTTGTGGTAATCACTTCTGATTCTTTGCGTAAAGTGGATGACGCGCGACAAGCGATCAGACTCTCTCTTCCGATGACCATTAGCTTTGAAGTTATAGTAAATACCGAAAAAGTCGCTCTTCTTAATAGAGACCATCAGATGATTCTATTCTATCAAAGAAAGTATTGTGTCGTCATTTCCTTCGATTGCATTAAATGGGTTGATTTGGACACAATCACTGCTAAAGTTAGCGTCAGAGGAAGTCGTCTCAAGTTCTCAAAACTGATGGACTCAATCATATCCTTGTACACTTTATTCAATTCAAATCTTTTGAGTTTCAATACTCAAGTGTTTACAATGAGTACAGAAATCGCTGCCCGACATCACCTCTTTGTGACCGGAGTCAACAATTGTAATATCAAAGACATTTGCAAACACACCGGAGCCGTTATATCTTTTCCTGATCTAAAGGAAATCTATAATGAGGGCAGTGAGACTAGCTCCTTCACCATTAAAGGTATTGGAATAGAAGCAACAATTATGGCCTGGTTACAGCTACTCGAATATCTTCCTGTCTTATTGCAATTCGAATTAAAGACCGAACAAATCGATACTCAACTCATCAGTTCCTTAACTCTGAACCAATCGTTAACAATAAAAGTACATCCAAAGGCTGACAAACAAAAGACAACTCTATTATTGAAAGTCGAGGAGAGAAATGTCAGCGCTCTGTTCGAAGCCCGTCGACAAATCCTTGGCATTAATGAAGAGCCAGCACAAGTTTCTGGTGACTTATCGTCCATATTAGCCAAATGGCAACAAAGTTATAGACAAATGACTTCATTGCCAAACATCGCATCAAATATCCTCTCATCAGAGATCGAAGTCTTCCGTTCGGTCTTTGAATAGATTTTGATTTGTTTTATTCTTTTGCAAAAAATTTTATATGAAATTCATTTAAAAAGTTTTATAGTTTTTATATTTTTTTAATTACTTCTCAAATAAAAATTTAATGGTTTTAAAGAACTAAACAATTTTGAGAAATAAAATCCTTAAAGAGTTTTATTTCATAATTTATGGTTAAATTCAATACAATAGTTAATAACTTCTTCCAAATAATGTGAAAAACTTGGGTTTATTCAAACACTTGGGATGAATGCATTTCATTTCATCGGTTACGGGTTTGGGCTGTTCTAATGGAATACACAAAGATTTTGCGCCCATTAGAGGTCCCGTTGCATCCGATACATCTTCTCTGGCGCTGTCTTTTTTAATCTGATCTTCGCATGAGATCTCTCCACAAAATGGCGATAGAATTATGAATTTCTGGTCGAGTTTTGTTTGAAATTCTTCCCAATCATTGGTTTGAATCAAATGTGAGTCGCGCTCTTCTTTTGCTTTATTGTAGAGGAAGTCATGAATTTCATCTAAAAGTTGTTTACAGTCATTGACTACATTTGATAACTTATTTGTTATCTTTGCTCCGGTGTCTCGTCTAACGGCCACATACTCTCCTTTTTGCAGATCTTTTGGACCGAATTCAATACGAATTGGCACACCTTTGAGTTCCCAGTGATTGAATTTCCAACCGGGAGAGTAATGGTCTGAAAGGTCAGACTTTACTTTAATGTCAGCCGTTTTTAGCGTCTCTTCTAATTGTTTGCAACCATTAATAAGTTTAGTCTTCTCCTCATCTGTAGTGTTGGCAGTTATACCACAGGCAACGATAACGATCTGTACTTTTGCTACTCTCGGCGGCAAAACTAATCCTTTGTCATCGCCGTGAATCATAACAACAGCACCAATGGAACGGGTGGAGAGTCCCCACGAGTTTTGGTAGGCAAAGCCTTTTTTACCCAATTCTTGCGGATCTTCGAATACGATATCGAACATTTTGCTAAAATTCTGTCCTAAAAAATGAGAGGTCGCGCCCTGAATACCGCGTCCATTAGTGCCAACATAAGCTTCACAAGTGGTGGTCATATCTCCTCCGGCGAACTTCTCTTTTTCAGATTTGCGTCCTTTAATGACAGGGATGGCCAACAAATATTCGTATACCTGAGCATAAAAATCGAGTATTTGATAGACTTCTTCGAGAGCTTCTTCTTTGGTGGTGAAGGCAGAATGACCCTCTTGCCATAAGAACTCGCGGGTTCGCAGAAAAGGAGTCGGAGTTTTGAATTCCCAGCGAACGACTGAACACCACTGGTTTAGTCGTATGGGAAGATCGCGATGAGACTGAACCCACTTTGCATACGACGGGTACATAACTGTTTCACTCGTGGGTCTGATAGCAATCGGTTCAGCCAATTCTGACTGACCACTTTTAGTGACCCAGGCCACTTCAGGCGCAAAATCAGCGATGTGTGTCTTTTCAGTTTCTAGGGCTGACTTCGATATAAACATTGGGAAATAGCAGTTCTCGACGCCCAGAGTCTTGATTTTAGCGTCAAAGAAGGATTGAATCGCTTCCCAGAGCGCATAAGCCCAGGGTCTCAATATATAACAACCGCTAACGTCATAATATTCAATCATTTCTGCTTTTGTGATCACTTCTGTATACCAGTCGGCAGTGTTTTCACTTTTTTTAGTTTCAATTCCGAGTCGAGTCTGCTTTTTGGCACTCGATTTACCGCTCGACTCATTCGACTGTTCTTTGGGTTTAGTTTTTGTGTTCGACTTTTGATTTGACTGATTAGATGTCTTTTCAGTTTTCTTTTGTGTAGTTTTGGAGTCATTTTGTTTTTGTGATTCAATCGTTTTTGACATCCATTCAGTTCCGGTAGTCTTCTTATACTCAGCTTTTAGTGTCAATAAGAGTTTAACCGCCGAATCGATTAGAGATTTGTCTGCTTTTTCAGATTTAAGCCTTCGGACGGTATCCGCCTGTTTTTGCACCTTTTCCTCTGAAATACTTTCGATATCTCCAACAGTTTCGGGGGCTTTGGATGAGTTTAATTGAATATCTGGTGTCCACTCCTTTTCATATATTTTCTTGAATTCTGTCTTAAGTTCTAATAATTTTTTGACATTTTCTTGAATAATATCTTTAGACGCTTTTTCAGATTTCAATTTGCGAACCACATCTCCCTGTGCTCTAATCGATGCATCCAAATCTTGTGCTGTATTTTGATTTTTATCTCCTTTAGATGAAATCAATTGACTTAATTGAATGTCTGGTTTCCACTCAATGCCTGAACATTCCTTAAATTTTTGTTTAAGACTGAGAAGTTCGGCCACTTTTTCATTGATTTGTTCTTTGGGTGCTTTGTTTCCCTTTAACTCCCGAACAGAGTCGCCGCAAATCTTTATATTTTGCAACAATTTCTCCAATTGTGACGAAGTATTAGAAGTGTCTAATGATTTGGTATTCGATTGCATTTGATTCAACTGTTGATTCTTTTTCTTCCATTCCTGAACTGTTTTGGGAAAAACATTGATATCTGTGGACCCGTCAGGAATTGAAATCAAAACAATTGGTGACGGCTTTCCTGCAAAACGAACAGTTGATTCATCGAAAGGAGAGTCACAAATGAAAAAACCCTTTCTTTGAATTTGAATGATATCTCCTTTTTTAAGACTTGTGAGTGCGTTGTCTACCAATGCCTGGACTTCAAACTTTGAATCTCTATTAATAAAATTTTTGAAGTCGTCGTCCGGTTTAAGGACTGGTTTACTAATAATGTGATCGAAATACTGAAGAATTCCAGGAATAGTAGAGTTGCTTTGGATCCAGGTCACTTTTAAAGTCTTTTTAAAGTCCTTATTATCTAAATTGAGTTTTGCATCAATACTTGTGACTAAACCTGTCGTTGAATTTTTGTTGACAGCAGTTATCAATAGATTTCCCCAATTAATAAAAGTGACGCTTTCGGACACTTTCATAAGTTGAGCGTCTGTTTGATCGATGAACAGTTGTTTACTGAGTTTGATCTCACGTTTTCCGAGTTCGGCATTCTTTGGATGAAGAGCTACTTCTATTACACCGTTCACTTCATCTTCAATATTGACAACAACTAAATCTGACTTTTCAACGGCTGAATATCGGGGAGCGATCGGATCAATCACTTTCTTATTGAAGGCCCAAATCTTATCCCATTCCATAAAGACTACCGATCGAGAAGAGCCCTGAGCTATAATAAACTGTTTTAGTCCTTCAACCGTTAGACCACGTCTAAGAACTCCTCTAACAGTTGGCATTCGCGGATCATCCCATCCGTCAACAATACGTTCGCCAACAAAATAAGTGAGTTTTCGTTTTGAGAGAACAGTATTCATCATGTTCAAACGACTATACGACCAGATATTGGGTTTTCTGAGGCCAAGAGCTTCAATAAACCAATAAAACTGTGCGTCTCGATCCAAATATTCACTGGTCCTCAAAGCATGAGTTATGCCTTCAATACTATCGACTATAGGACAGGCGAAGTCATACGTCGGATACACTTTATATTTGAAAGCAGTTCGCGGGTGTCTCTCATTTTTGCATCGATACATAGCCGGGTCTCGAAGACATCCGTTATCTGAATTCATATCAATTTTTGCGCGAACACAGCATTTCTGACCCAACTCTGTGCCACTTTTCATTTGTGTCCACATTTCTAAATTCTTTTCCACTGAATTGTTCCGATTCTTCGACTCCTGTCTATTCTCGCGTTCAGTTTTCATTACATCAGGAGTTGTGTCGTCGACATAAGCTTTTCCTGAGCGCAACATTTCCTCACATTTTTGTAGCATTAGTTCGAAGTGATCTGAAGTATAGCTGAAGATATCGTTCTTTATTTGAAGCATTTTTAAGTCTTCGAGAATTTCCTTTATATAAGAAATTAATGAAATTAATAAATGTTTTAACATTTAATAAAATTTAATAAAAGATTTACTCTTTCGAAGTCTTCCTTTTCTTTTTCTGGATTTGTGTCATCAAAACGAAGAACAAGTTTTCCATTGTATGCGTTCTGATAGTACTGATTAAGAAGCGCTGCCTTCGCGTGTCCAATATGTAGATAACCGCTCGCCTCAGGAGGGAATCGGACCACAACCTCACCCTTTACTGCATTCGGCAAATCGATATATTTTCCCTCTTTTTTGTCATCGGATGAAGACTTGTTTGAAGTAGTCTTTTGTTTTTGATTCGCAGAATTTTTGTCATTTTTGTCATTCTTCTCATTCTTCTCATTCTTCGCCATTTTTTGAATTCAATAGTTAGTGAAGTCTTGCAATTATTGTGAACTTTGTTTGAATTGAATGATATTTTAATTATTATTATTACAATAAATCACTCATAACTACAAACATTAAAACGTGGCTTAACTTCAATGCATTAAATCTATGAATGAAAACATTGAAACAAATTTCGTCAGAAATATATTTCAAACATTTCTTATACAGTTGGGACCCGATTTTAGTCAACTGATGGGTCTCTGAAAATCATTGACTAAAAAGGATTTTAACTAGTGTTGTTTCAGTTAACTGTAACTGAATATAAACTGAATAGAATAGAAAGGAATTTCGACTCAAAATAACTGAA
>JAQIXI010000373.1:0-25200 GCA_034700165.1 Galumnidae sp. Gr-Ori-00277
CTGAACTACTATTGAAAAGTTGATTAAATGTGTGTCTGATTATCAAATTGATTATCAAATTGAGTATCAGATATACTCCATTTTTTATGATTTGGCGCATTAGGGCACTCAAAAAGTTTTTACATTTGACTTATAAAGAGTTATTTCAATATTTAATACTTTAATTATAATTTTGGGTTTTATTTCTCTTTTGAGTTAAAAATTAAATAAAACCGAAAAAAACAACATAAAAGTTATGATTTTTTTTAAAAATTCCTATAAAATCCATTCTAACGGCTATTCTTTGTTATTTAAGCAAGGTATGCTCAATATTACACAATAAATGTTTATATCATTAAATTGAAAGAACTTTTGGCGACCGTTTGTAGTATTTTCAATATTTATATATTATATACCAAAACATAAATAAAAATTATTTCGATGTCATATAGAAAATTGGATTTCGAGTATTTGCGTGACATTAGACTCAATGAAAGCCAAACCTTCAAATGTCGGAGTTATGGTTACATTCGACACATCGCAAGACAAACAACAATCATATTATTTGAAACTATATTTCATTCAATAATTCTTTTATTTCTATTAACACAATTTGAGACCAAAACTCAGACCGAATTACTTTTATTCTTAATTTCAGATATAATTTCACTCAAATCTTCTAAAATATTAATTTTGAATAAAATCTTTAAAAATTATGATTATTTTAATTAAGTAATTATATAATTTTCTTCTTATTATTTCTTTTAAATAATTTTTTTCAAATTTTATTACAAAAATTTTAGCGAATTTCTTGAGAAATCAGTTTTCAAAAAAAACTAATTTATGGTAGAGATCAAATGACCAAGTACATTAGAAAATCCAATCAAATACAACATATTTAATGTTGGAATTAGATTTTAATTGGAATTCAGTTCACACAACGCTTTCATTAAAGAAATGACTTCAATGCGAACAGAATATAGACATTTATTCGGGCGATAATCGCTTCAAACTTCAAGTTTATTAGAATACTTGACTTCCGCTACGAATTTGTTTTAATTAGTTTTACGAAATTTGATTCGAGTTCTCAATAAAATTGTTTTTAAGCCTAAAGTGTTTTCTAACCATTTATTAGAATCAATAAATTAACTGAAAAACTTATAAATAATTAAACATTCATTTGAAGTCAAATAAGAGTTTCAAACAAAAAGCGTAATATTTTTTTAAAAAACAATTTTCATTCAAACAAAGTATTGCAATATTTGTTATTCTGTCCTAAAATTAATAACTTTTTTTTGGCAGTAAATATATGTTATCTAAATTGAAATTTGCATAAAACAAACACTTTCTTCACTTATTTCAATGTCAGCCGTCATTTGTTGACATCTTTCTTGTTTTAAGAGTGTTTTCTTAAAAAAACATTTTTGTTAACAAAAAGTGAGACCTCAAAGATCTTAAGACTCTTTCTCTAACTCATGCCTTAACTGTTTGGGCGAGACTTTAGACTTAGGCTTTATGTGGTCTACAAATGCAATGGAAATGCTCTCCAAAGGCATTCACTTTCCAGACTTTTTGCTGTAAAACTTTTCACTAAATTTTAGAGAATTTAATTGAAATATAAATTCATTATAAGTCTAACGAAAATTCTATCAAAAACTCGTTTTTTATTTATTCCAAAAATAGACAAAAAAGAAGTCAAATAATGATAACTTTTTAATTTTGTTATGATTTAACGGATGACTTCTATTATAATAATAATAATGTCTACAATTTTGAGACATCATTGACCTGATTATCGATTCCGTAGAAAAGCAGAAAAGTTGTGATTATTATTATTATTTGGAATAAGAAATGAATGAATGAATGAGAATAAGTGAACATAAAAAGTGAATCCGAAAATATTTTGAGAGTTCAATGATATGAGAGGTATGGGAGGTATGGGAACGACGTTTGGGCCTCTCATCATATTTGACAGTAATCTTATGATGACTTACCTATTTTGGCCAGACCTACAATTATGATCCATAAAGAAATAATATAAGGAGTGGAAACGTGCTCGAAGTCAAATTTTGCCACTTGGTACCGCTTTTCAGTCTTATTCTCTGAATTTTTAACATGGTGAATTTGTGGCCCTATTCTACGTTCAGCCGTTGTCATACGTTCCCCAATAGTTGTGGATATCTCTGTAGAGGCACTGTTTCCTTCGAGAGCACATTTTACACAAGAGTTGGATAATAAGAAGAGAAGAAGAATAGGAAAGACAGTTAAGACCAGTTTCGACACTCGAATCATTGCAATAACAAACAGACCTCAAGTCTGAGCACTAATGACATACTTTCGCACTGATATTCAGGTATAGAAGCAATGCTTAGACACCACAACAGACTGAAGTGATTCTGAAGCCAACGTTAACTCTACAATACGATCAACAGAGAGTTGACTGAGTCGTCAGTTGGTGTCGGCGCACACACATCACAGCACAACTTAAGTCTTACCGTCGAACAGGATATCTCTGTTTCGGTGCTAAAACAATACGATTCACTGAAACGCCATAAATCGGTCCAATCATATAATCAGTGGTTTCTGTATTTACCCAATACTTCACTTTTTATTGAATAAAAAAAAGTCAATTACTTTAAATAATTGAAACATAACTTACATTAAATACATATTCCATTGAATGTCATAAAATCAATGATCGAGTAAACATTTCTCTCACGAGTTTAACCTTTTTTCAGGCAATTCTTTTATTAAAAAGGTTAGAATGAACTTTACATTTAATGATATCTTGTAAACGACTCGATAACGGGTTTAAAAATAATCAAATATCGAGTCATTTAACGTTTGAAAATAAACCAAATCTATCGGTTAAACAGTTGTGTAATCATTCGTTTGAATAAATATAAACACAATTTGAATGCAAATGAAATTAATCCTCTTTTGTATAAAACACTCGATTATAGAACAGTTCTTATCGATCGATATAACCATATAATGAACTTTTTATATGAAAAATCGATTTTCACTCAATTAATTAAATTAATTCAATCACTCGATTAATGTCTGATTTATTATTTTGATCCTAATTCTCAAAGGATTATACTCTTGGCCCTTCTATACAATAGCCTTCGTTAAATAGTAAAACCCTTTTATTACTTTTCGTTGTATTGGTTTATAAATTAATGATTAAATCGATTAATAATTAATTATTAGTTAAAAAATGATTTGTATTTCAAAAAGAATTAAATTTTCAAATAAAATGAAATCTTTTTTTCTATTTTGGATTCAATGGATTGAAATAAACGAATTGATGTCTGAACTGAATTCAATTGTGATAATGAATGCCTTACAACAAATGGCACAACAAGTAAGTCATTGATTAGTTTTTCAAAACTAATTAATAACTTTTTAATGGCAATGAAATTGTCGTTTGAGATGAAATCTATTGTGAGTGGATGTCAAGGAAATTAACTGACTTTTTGTCACTTTTTAAACACTGCTTTCCATTCAAATTTAGACAATCAAATATCGCACTCGAAGGACACTTAACTTATTCAGGGCTTAATTACTTGATTTTAATTATTTCTCATTAAATGTTTGTATTGGAAATCAAAAAATATATATTTTGTGAGAAAATACGTGGTTTTCCTGTCTTTGAAATTCTAATTTTGAATGAATTTTGAATGAATTTGTAAAAGGTCATTGCTTGATGGATGCTCAAGGTCTCATTTTTGTCTGGGGGTAATATCTTTTGTTTTCACATTTTTCATGTAATTTTTTGAGGAATATTTTGATTTGTTTAAACTTTTTTAGTTAAAAGAATTCAATATTTTATGATAATTCATGAAATTTATTAATTTATCCTAGTGCATAAACCTTGTATTATATTGTGCCCATAGTTTTAATAACCTTGTTCGAAATTTGTTTTGCTTGAATTTATATAAACTAAGCTTTAGGACAATCATTTGTCTGCGATTTAGAGATTAAAAAATAAATAACTTTAATTAATACTAAAAACTGAGATAAATATTAATCGCAATTTAATTAACTATTTTTGTGACAAATTTTTCCTCGAATCAATTCTTCTAATTATGAGTTGAATAATGAGAATTTGCGTCAATTATTCCATTGTGTCGTTTCATTGATAGATGAAAGGGAACGGGATATCAGTACTGATAGAAATCTCGAAATACATTTTTGCACTTCTTTTATATTTTCAATGAAATATTGAACGCATCAAAAATTATTATTTATTGAATACCTCTTTATTTTATGATTATTTTACTATAATTATTGTCACAATTATTATTATTTGCAAAAATTTATGAATAAGTTTTAAAAGTTGAGTTTTAAACGCAATTTAATATTCAGTTCTGACATTCATTTCGAAATCAACAGTTTTTTATATAATTTATTTTAAATGATTTATTAGTTATTTTTATAAAATATTTTTTTTTGTCGAAAATTTTAAATAAAGATTTAATGATAAGTTATTGAGTTATTGAGCGGTAATTTTATATAAAAATTATTATTGAATTATTGCTAACAAATGAAAACTATTTTCAAATTATAGACAATTTTTTGAATGACTCAAATTTCACTGAATAGAACTAAAAGCCAAAAAAGTGCACTGAATATATCTTTTTAATCTTTTATATAAAATCATACATCAAATGTTATGGAAACAATCCTAAACTGTCAAGGACAATTTCTATTTTAAAGACTTATTGATAGATAATATAATATTAATTTGATTTTTATTTCTAAACTATTTATAATGAGATGAGAGATCTTATGAGAGGAACTTATTTTGTCTTTTGTTTAATTGAATAACAATAATTGTAAAAGTTGCAAATGACCCTGAATCAATGAACACTCTTTAAGAGCTACTGAAACTTTCTTATAGAGTGACTGTATTTGTATTTTTCCTGAAATCGCTTTTCATATGAATAAGTTTCGAAGGAAGAGCTGAGAAGTACTTCAGTACTCAAATGATTGTTTGGTTACAGTCGTGACCAACAAATCTATGAAATCAATTCTTTTACTTCTTTTTGATGAAATAATGGGAAATATTACACTTCTTTCTGGTTATCAATAAAAGTATTATTGAAAACTAGTCATCAAATTTCCAGAAAAAAATAATTCAAAAGAAAAACTTTCCTTCAATTGGTTTAGATTAAAAGAAGCAAGCACATTTGTCCATTACATGGTAAATAATAAAACTGGAGACAAATTAATTTATTGAAGTAATATAATCTTGATTAAAATAATGGTGACATAAAGGGTGACAATTAGGTTAAGAAAGGAATTCCTCCCACTTTTAGCTGTAGAGCAGATGTAATGCACTCTAATGTCAGTCAATGTTTGCTTCGCTGACAACACTCTCTGTATTGCAAACAAAACAGTCGTCACATGAGATCTGTTTTGTAAACAATTGTTCTTAAAATGACAGTAATCGGACTCTCAAACCAATTGATTGTTCCGATCACTCTTTGGGGGTCCCGACCGCCCACTCATTGCATATCGTGTGTCCTTTTAACCAATGATTACAAGACTGTAGTCACCGGTTGTAACGACGGACAGATTTGTCTCTGGGATTGCAATTCAAACAATTTTACGGTTTGTTATGTCTTTAATTCAGTAATTTATTAAACTTATGTTAAAAAAACAGTTAACACCACGAAGTCTATTGTTCGGACACACGTCTCCCGTCTTATGTCTGGCAAATGGCAAACAAACTAATGACAACTCACTTCTTGTCAGTTCTTCAGAGACCGGGTTTGAAACAATCATTTTATTTAAATAATTATGAATTTCTTTTAATAACATTTAATAGAGAAATGTCTTTATGGGATCTGACCGACGGTCGATGTCTTGAAAGCGTCAAAATGCAGTTCGTCCACACTTTCATTCAGGTTTTGTCTCTTCTTTTGGTCCCAACTTTTTATTCTATGACTTATTACAAACAGACATATCATTTGGTCGGACACGAAGACATTAGGCTTTTTTGTAATGGATATTATGCAGAAATACTAATCATGGATGTGACCACTCTTGAAGTACTCTACACTTTAACTTCGAGAGTGAATCCCGATTGGATCAGTGCTATGCATGTGCTCAGACCAGCCAAACGTCAAGGTCTTTTAATGCTTTGATTAGTATAATACGTTTTATCTAAAAAAAATTATCAAAAATAGAAGACGTAGTGATCGGAGTATCGATTGCTGGAGTGGTAAAAGTCTGGACACTTACTGGTCATGAAGTCAAGTCTTGTGAACCCATATATGAGGACGAATCTAAACCTATCCGTTGTCTAAATGCTATTCGGATGACTTGTTGTATATACAATCAGAGAACAGTTTTAGTGATTTGTACTAAATATTGGCAGGTACCAATATTCCATTTCATTCTATACATTTTTCAATTGTCTCGCATTTAATCAAAGGTTTACGACGCGGGAGACTTCTCTCTTCTTTGTTCAGTCGACAGCCGTAGAGGTGAGCGCTGGTCAGGCGGAGACTTTTTATCAGCCGATCGGGTCGTTGTTTGGAGTGACACCGGAAAGGGATATCTTTACAAACTTCCTCTTAAGTAAGAGTTAATGAAATTTCGAACTTAACGAACACTTAATTGAATGAATCATTTCATTGAACTATAATTTAATTTAAACTTAAAATCTTCTTAATTATAGCAAACTTAAAGGAAGAGCCCTTAGGTCTGTCTTTGGAGTTATTCTATATTTTATTTTCAAATTTTTATTATGAGTTTGAATGCCTTCACTTTTTCTAAAATTAATGAATAATTTATTTTATAAACTTTAAAGAAAAGTTCATTTTTTAATTGAAATTTTATTTGAATTTGATTTTATAGTTGTATTCCCGACACAAAGGAATTTCACTCTCCTTCTGTTGAATCGGATCAACCATTCCTTTATTGCATTCTATCGATTCCTAACGATGAGGTAAATCTTAAATTTAAATCAAATTAAATAATGGATTCAAATAATATATTTATATAAAAAACAGCGACTTTTATGTCCGCCGGCAATGAATTACTATTTGTTGAGCCGTAATATCAATGAATCGGAAAATAATCCTAAAATTCATAAGTTATTAATAAGAGGCGACTCTTATGGAAAAGTAACGATTTGGTCCATTCCTGAACTATGCGGTAAAGACATTTCTTCAATTAAACAAGAACCAAATGATGTTCCTCCGCAAATGGCTCCGACTTCTGTCCAATCTTTGGAAAAGGCGTGGAGTCATATGAAGCCATCACCTTGTGGCATTTTAGATCAATTGGTATTTTTTCAATTTTATTACAATTCATAATAGAATTATCTCTTTTCAGATCCATTCGGCGGACGAAATACCTTTGAAACTGACGGCTTCTGTTTATTTACCACTTCAGGGAAGACTAGTCTGTGGTCGAGAAGACGGCAGTATTATAATAGTGTCGGCGTCGCAAACAATTATGTTGCAGTTCTTAGTCGGCAGACATTTGACATTTGAGGACTGGCCGCACCACCAAATTCTTGTGGGACATTCCGGAAGAGTAAACTGTTTATTGTATCCACATCATATCAATACCCGCTACGATATCGCACATCTCGTGTCGGGTGGCGTTGATTTCTCTGTTTGCTTATGGGATATATATGCTGGTACACTTTTGCACCGATTTTCAGTACACGCCGGGGAAATCAATCAATTATTTGCGCCGCCAAAAGAATGCAATGTATGACAACTAAATCTCAATTCAATTAATATATCATTGATTTAATCGATAGCCACGAGTTCTACAATGCGTTTGTTCGGTTGCGAGCGACCATTCCGTTGCACTCATCAGTTTGAAAGAAAGGAAGTGCATTATGCTGGCCAGTCGTCACCTCTTTCCTATACATACTATAAAATGGCGACCACTCGACGACTTTATGATTGTCGGTTGTGTTGATGGATCGGTATATGTTTGGCAAATGGAGACAGGTCACTTAGATCGAGTACTTCATGGAATCATTGCTGAGGAAATCCTAAATGCTTGCGATGAAAACGTGACCACTGCTGGCGACCGATTGACTAATCCCGCGATACATCTTTTCAGAGGTTTAAGACACAGAAACTTAGCCGCTATCAGACACGCGGCCGTCAGAGGACTGCATAATATTAGCTCTCATTTGGTATTTATCCAAATATTATTCAAATTTTACTAATTTTTGATATATTTTTTAGGAAAAACAAAAGCACGACGTCATCGATATGTCGATACGATCGCGATCTCATCCACTAATGATTCAGGGCTTGAGAACTAACCCTAAAGACCAGGACAGTCATGTCTTGTTCTTTGATGTCGAAGCTCTTATCGGTAATGAGTGAAATCATTTTTTTAAAATTAAATTTTACATAATTTCAGTGCAACTCATGAGCGAAGAGTATTCAGCGCTGACTCCCAATACTTTGGAGGCTCAGGGACTCACAAATAATACTGAATATCAAAAGTATTATAACCTCTCGTGTTCTCCCGAAACACAACACAAATTGACGGGTATTTTGAAAATTATTCAATATTTTTGTGTTAACTAATGTTTACTTTTTAAAGGTTTCTTAACAAAAGTAAAGGACACCGCAGAAAACGCTGCGCAGAAAATTCAGGCGAAGGCCGATAGTATTGGTTTTAAAAATGTTTCGGGTGACATAACAGTTGGCTTCTATAGAAAAGGATCCAGCACTTCATCTGATGGCAGTCGAGTGACAACTCCTCCGTCAGGCGCTAAAAAACCGGTCAAATTAAATGTTGGGGAAACTAATATAACGATGGATATAACCCGACTATTGCTCTCATTATTGCATGCGTGGGGTCTCGACTCAGATCTGGACAGAGTTTGTGAATCAAAATTAGGTCTTCTTCGACCGCTGCGACCCATTTGTTTTGGAATGATATCCAGAGGCGGTCATATGTCTCTAATTTTGCCGACTTATGTCCACAAATTGGACGCCACTTCTATCTCACAAATGGGAGCGAACCCTAAGAGTCACGAAAAAGTATTTCGAATGACTTCATATCTACCGCCGGAACTGATTGTTGAGGAAGAAAAGGCCCGTCGCTTCTCATCGCGACTTCATTGGGAATTGTCGACAGCTATTACTACAAACCATCTCTTGTCGATAATATCGTTGGCCAATACTCTTATGTCTATGAGTTCGGCCACTTTTATTCCTGAAAGTGAACGCAAACGAAAACTAAACCGAAAGGCGAGTCGAAACGACAGTAAATCAGATAAAAGTGAAACGGATTCGACAGAAGCCGAACAGTTGGCTAATCAACAGCAACAGATCAAACAGGGATGGAGTCTATTGGCAGCTCTTCATTGCGTTCTTTTACCAGATTTAGTAAAATCCCATTTCTTTCAAAAACCTTTAGTGGAAATATTAGCCCGTCGTTGGCAGGACAGGTGTCTTGAAGTGAGGGAAGCGGCGCAGGCATTGCTTTTGGCAGAACTTAGAAGAGTTGGAAGTAAAGGACGCAAACAAATTGTGGACGAATGGGCCTCTTATTTACCCAATTATTCAGATCAGGTACACAGTTCTCATCACAGCGAACATCATTCCAAACCTCACAGTCAACCGCATTCCATAACTTCAAGTCCTTCTCCAAGTCCTGTGCCTTCAGATTCAAGTCAATCAGTTTACAAACATTCAGATTTGAGAGGACACGACGAACACTTGTCTGATGAAGACGAAGATCCAGACGAACACTCGATGGGAATGGATTCTGGTTCTAATGTTGGCGGCGATGATTCCAACTCTTCTCGCTTTTCATCCTCTACTTCTGAGGGCAGACGAAGACAGGCGACGGCTATTGTTCTCTTGGGAGTAATCGGTTCAGAATATGGACACGAAGTCGAACAAAGCAAACGACGAACGAGTGATGAGAATCGCCGTAAAAGTGTTGTCGAAGGCTTCGGTCCAGGAAATTATGCGTTGGCCCGAAACACCAGTAAAGCATTGGCTTATTTGTTACTGAGTCCACCCACTTCTTCACTTCCTCATCACACATCTTTAAGGAGAGCTGCCATCGATCTGATCGGTCGCGGATTCACTGTATGGGAACCTTATTTAGACGTTTCCAAAATACTTTTAGGTTTATTGGAGTTGTGCTGTGAATCAGAAAAATTAGTTCCAAGTATGTCTTTTGGACTACCGTTAACCCCTGCAGCCGACTCTTGTCGTACAGCTCGACACGCCATCTCTTTGATAGCAACGGCTCGACCCCCAGGTATTAAAGAAACTTTTTATTGACAAAAATTAATTATTTGACTAATATAGCATTCATAACAACATTGGCCAAAGAAGTAGCAAGGTACAACACACTTCAACAAAATGCACAGTCTTTGAATATAGCATTGCATCAAACGGTATTAGTTCGCGGAAGGCCTGAAATTCTTAGGAATATGGAAATACTAATCGACAAAATGCAAACGGATGTGTCAGACCTTATCATTGAAGCCATGGATATAATAATTCATTGTTTGGATCACAATATGCTTAAAACTAAAGGATTGGGAGAAGTCTTCCCAACTATTTGTCGCTTTCAAAACGTGACGTATTGTACGTCTTCTAAACGAATAGCTGTCGGCGCCAAAAATGGTAATCTCGCTATTTATGAGTTGAGATCACCGAAGTCACAGGTGATACCGGCCCACTCATCGGTCATTACCGCCTGTTCCTTCTCTCCAGACGGAAAACATTTAGTCTCGTATTCAATGGGAGAAAATAAAGTGTCGTTTTGGTTGACAGCAGTCGGACTCTTCGGTTTGGGTAACGCTCAGACTCGTTGCGTTAAATCCTACGGTTCGCCACCAATGCCTGAACACGTTAAGGCCACCGGTCCTCTTAAAATGGCCCGATTTGTATGGGTTTCAAACAAAAGTGTTATACTTATGTTTTCTGACGGAAACGAATATCGATTCAATGTTTAGATTTTTTTTTTGATTATTTGTTGAGTTTTTTGTATTTATTCGGAATTATTTATTATTTTATTTTCTGACAAATTTTTTTTGTGATGACTTCATATCTTTACCAATGATTAGATTTTTCGATATATTTATTGTTTGTTGAATATATTGAAGATTCAGATGTTTTTATTTAAAGAGAAATAATGCTAATCAAGTGATTTATTTGTGATCTGTTCCGATGGCTTCGACAACATTCTCGAATCCATTCGATCTTATATTTAATTAAAAGTCAATGAAATTATTTATTTGTGAATAATTACAAATACCTCAAGACTTGAGACAATTCTCGTTTGATTTTGTTGACAATCGGCGGACCCTTTGATTAAAATTACTTTAAAATAATTTGATTTACATTAAAACTCACTTCATATGTAAGAGATGTATATATTTGAATGAGTGTCGCTCCGGCTCTAATCTTGTCAAAAGCATCCTCTCCAGAGAAGACACCTCCCACTCCAATGATAGGTATAATTCCTTTCGTTAATTTATACATTTTTCCTATCAATTCCGTTGATTTGTCTCTTAAAGGAAGTCCACTCAATCCTCCCGACTCTTCAGTGATTTTTGGATCACTTTTAAGATCTTTAGACCTTTCGATTGTCGTATTGGTTAGAATAAGGCCATCGATTCCTCTCTTGGATTTATTGGATGCAAAACTATTAATAATATTCGCGATTTCTGTTAGTTGAGTGTCGTTGAGGTCGGGCGACAATTTTATTAATAAAGGCTTTTCAGGGTTTACTTCATTTCTAACTTTCAAAACTCTTTCGATCAAATCTTTGAGTTCTTTTTTATTTTGTAATTCTCTTAAATTTGGAGTATTTGGAGACGAAATGTTGATAACTATATAATCGACTTCTGGTGAATCACCAAATTTAAGAATACCCTTAATATAGTCCTGAGGGCCGTCTTCTGTCCACTTATTTTTACCCAAATTTAAACCGATTATAATTTTTGAATCCTTTTGTTTTTTATTTTCTATATTAGTTTTGACGACTTCATGACCGGCACTATTGAAACCATATCTATTTATGAGCGCTCTGTCAGATAATAATCTGAAAACGCGGGGCCTCTCATTCCCGGGCTGTGGTTCGGGCGTCACCTCAAATATCAATCAATTGTTTTATAAGTGTTTACTTAAATTATCTGAAAACTTCTTACAGAACCGATTTCTATAAACCCGAAACCCATATGAGATAATCCATTGATAGCCTGACCGTCTTTGTCGAAACCTGCGGCCAAACCGATCGGATTCTGAAACTGTAGGCCCCAAACATTCGTTTTCTTTTCATAATTGAAACAAACATTTAAAAAAAATTGAGGGAAAATATTTTTACGAGAATTGGAGTCATTTGTGAGTCCTCTGATTTCGGGACGAATCCATATTTGGCTGATTTGACGGCCAATGAATGGGCGAACTCGCCGTTCGTCAACATATGAACCGAAGGCATAAATACTTCTCTATAGAATCGTTCGTTTCCTTTATATAAAGTGATTCCTATTTTATTTAAAATTTAATGATTTACTCAAATATATTAAATTTGATTGAAATTTGAAATACCAATAAAAGCAAGAGTTCCGCCACAAGCGATGGTCAGACATGACTTCACTTTATTCTTAGTTTTAAATATAATTAAAAATTGTTAATAAATTGTTGTTTACCGTTAATGTAAATTTGCAGGACATTACACTTTCATCAAATTTATTTTAAATTAATATTCAATTTTGATAAACAAAATCAGTTTTTAAAAATATTTTCTTCTTTTCATTAGTTATTATTAGTTATTAATATTATTAATAATGGATTTGAGAAAAAATCATTTATTAATTTATGTTTTGATTTAAACTCATAGAAAGTTTAATAGATTTTTGAAAAATGTTTCACTTTTTAATTAACTAATAAAATGTATTCATTTCGAGGAAAAATACAAATAAAAAGTTTAAACTTTAAATAAAGAGATAAAAGAAATGAAAATTTAGTGAAAGTTTAAAGTTTAGTTGAAAACACGTTTAGCGTTGAGTCATATGTTTATCACTTAATGTTTACAAACATTTCTGACGTAAAACTCATTCATTGTTTCGAAAGATTTTATGTTTAAATGTTTACATTTTATGTATTTATTGAAATGATTTCTTTTTTAACGATATTTTAACCTTTAATTAATTAAATGTCATTTTTGTTTCATTTACTAAATAGAAATAACAAGAAATCTGTTAAAAATAAGCAGAAAATTATAGAAATCCGTGAAGTTTGTATCAAATCAGTAATGGATTCGGTTTCAATTACTTCCCTGAGTGTTCCCATTCAGTGCACTCTAATCGGCGGACTTTTTGTCTTTTTATGGTTTGCCTTCAAAGTTGTCCGACATGTGAGGCAACGCTCTCTTAGGATTCCGCTGTGGAGTGACTCAAATGGTAATAATAGTACCCATCGATGGAAACTAATCGCAATCATAACACATACGGCTTATTGTAATGTCTGTCAATCACTTATTGTCGATGGAATGTATTGCGAGTGTTGTGGCACTTGTGCTGACTTCGGATGTCATAAAACGGCGGACAAACAATTTAAATGTAAAACACTTTCGATCTCAAAGAATGACTTCCGCTCTGAACGCAAGTATTCCTCTCATCTCTGGATTAAAGGAAATTTGTCGACACATTCAATGTGTGACATCTGTTCCGAGGAATGTGACGATGAATCAGGTCTTATCGATTGGAAGTGCTGTTGGTGTCAAAGGACTGTCCATCAAAACTGTTTGTCAGATGATATGAAAGTTGAAGACTGCGATTACGGCAAATGGAGGACTTGTATTGTCCCTCCGTTTTGTATTATACATAAGAAGGTTTGGTCAAAAGGTCGCCGAAGATTTGTTGTCGACAGTGTCATCAACTTTGAAGCTGAACCCAATTGGAAGCCACTGATTGTCATAACGAATAAGAAGAGCGGTAACGGCGACGGCGATAAAATTCTTACAATTTTTCGGACAATTCTTAATCCGTTACAAATCGTTGACTTAAATGAGACTTCAATCGAATCGGGTCTCGAATGGTGTCATCTCTTATCCCAATCGCATAAACAAATTAACGTAAGAATACTTGTGGCCGCCGGAGACGGAACTGTCGGATGGGTTTTGGATACGATACAGAAGTTGAAAATTGACCCTTTGCCATTGATTGGCATTCTTCCATTAGGCACTGGTAATGACTTGTCCCGAATTCTTGGTTGGGGACAACACTTCTCATTTGAGACTTCTATCGATCACGTGATGAGGAAAGTGTTAAACTCTCGGGCCGTTGATTTGGACCGTTGGAATGTCAGCCTTTCCCCCAACAGAAGCTTAAGTCTCGGTATTCCTTTACCGACGAAACACTATCACATGAATAACTATTTCGGTGTTGGAGTCGACGCTTTGGTTGCTCTCAATTTTCATGAAACTCGAAAATCACGGATTTATAACTATTTCTTTACGTAAATATCAATTGATTTTAAGATTTTATTTTAATTAACTTTTTATGATTACAAATAGGAATAGAATTTTCAATAAGTTTTTGTATTTGAGTTACGGAACAAAAGATTTATTGGAGAGAAAATGTAAAAATTTGAACGAAAAGATATCCCTCGAAATGGACGGCAAACTCATTGAGTTACCAGAATTGGAGTCCATTATTGTGCTAAATATCCCCTCCTGGGGCGGAGGCGTTGATATCTGGGATTTGGGTAATGGCGGTCCTAAACAGAAAATAAATGACAAGAAATTGGAAGTTTTGGGGGTTTACTCCTCGTTTCATATCGGACAGCTTATGATAGGTTTGTCGGAACCGCTTCGTTTCGGTCAGGCAAAAGAAGTTCGTATTAAACTTTTGGAACGTTTACCCATTCAAGTGGACGGCGAGCCATGGCTACAGTTCCCGACCACTATAAGTATTACTTGGAATTCCTGCGCCAAAATGCTTACCACAAGATCTGAACTTTTTTGAACTATAAGTTAAATCTGTGATAATTCTGAAGACATTTATCTTCAGATGACACCATTCAGAGATTATCTTTCATTCGAACAAAAGTTTATTTAAAATTCATTTAAATATTTTTATTTAAATGGATTTTATTAATCATAAGATTTTTGAGTCAATCGCTTGAATTTAAGCTAAGATTAAGATAAGTCTCATTATTTGATTAACAAATAATCATATTTTGAGTCCATTTTAAGCCAAATATTTGGAATTCATTACATTTTAAGGCTTTTAATTAGTTTTGTTTATATTTTTATTTTATTTAATCATTTAATATAAATGTTATTAAAGAGTATTTTTTATTATTATATTAAAAGTTTGCGAAACCCGAAAAACAGTCAGAAATCATATCTGAAGCACAAACTTAACTGTAATTAATAACATTTCTATAAATGATATTTTCATTAAAAGTGGAAGTTATGAAACTTTGGGTCGCATTCGAACGCTATTTATAAAATATTTTACAATATTTAATGTCTTTTGCTTTTAACAAATACTCAATAAATAAATGTGAAAAAAGTCAGTCATTCGATGGCTTCAGTAAATTCTGATTCAATAATATGGTCTCTATTCGACATTTTGACGATTTGTGGACCGATTCGGGTCCAAATGAAACCGCTCTCCACTTTCATAGTGAGTGTCGGGTATGGAGAGTGTGGGTCGCGGTAGTAGTCAGAGGGTGCGTGACATACAAAGTGCATACTTTCCATTTTACGCGGAATTTCTTCTTCGGGACCCAAGAAATAAGTGCTCGGATCGAAGTGATCGCTGGGACTCTCTTTTGAGGGCAAAAGCCATGTAATGACAGCACTTTTCTCGCAGTACTGGTCCTGAAGAAAACCTCTGATTTGTGCGTAATATATATCACCGCTAATGTCTTGTAAGGAAACGATGTCACCCACTTGGAAGTATTGGCCCCTAAACACTATAAACTGAGATGTGATGGGAGTCGCAAAAGCTGTCGGACCCCTAACCACCTGACCCGAGACAAACATTTTAAATAAATATTGAATTCGTTTTTTGTAAACATTTTTTTAAAAACTCACACATCGTTTGAATACAATTCTACGACTTTTGCCTTTAATTGTATTTAATTTGTTGTTAAAAGTGGTCCGAACTTTACTCTTATTTCTAACACTTTTTCTGATTGCAATCATCGCTTGTTTTGGCGCTAAAATAGAAAATAATTAATTAATAGTCGGACACAAACTAATTACCATTTGTTTTGTCACTTTTAGTGATGTTATTATTATTATTACTATTATTGTTATTATTATTATTATTATTATTATTATTACTATTATTGTCGTTATTCTCGATAAGAGATTCACTATTTTTTTGGTCTATTATTGGATTAGAGTTTTGTTGTGTTTTTGTCTCATTATTATTACAATCATTACATTTAATACTTCCATCGCTTTTCTTTGACCACATCTGAGATTCATTTGAACCACAAATACTACAAACGGGTTGTATTCCAAACGGCATTTCAAACTAATCGATGATTAAAGAAATTGACCATAATTTGAATCCAGGGATAAATAAACACATTATTGTTTAGAAATAAAAACGTAATTTTTTTCACTAAATTTTTAATCATTTAGTGATTTCTCTTTCAATAAATCATAAAAATATGGATTTAATTAAATGTGATTTAAATGAAACGATAATAAAATAATTCTTTCATTTTAACAAAAATATTTTAAATATAACTTTAATTAATTATTAATTAAAAGTTTAATTAAAATATTTTGACGTTTTTAGTGAATGAGAAAAGTTTTGGCGGTTTTTCGCACAAAAAAAGACAATAAAAAGTGATTTAAAGTTTAAAGTCTTTAAAGGGATTTAAACTTCAATTTTGTAATTAAAACACTTTTTAAGTTATTTTTAACCAAAGATTTACTTAAAATTCTTCTTCAATGGATGTGTCGGACAGTCGTATAGCTCAGACCCAACGAATTAAAGACGATTTCGCAGAAAAATGTCAGAAAGTTTTCCGCAATTTTTTGTCGGAATTCAAAGACAATAATGAATCCGAAGATCACAAGTATTTGAAGGAAGCACTGGAACTGATAAAACCCGAGAGGAATACACTTTTCGTGTCGTTTAAAGACCTGACAAACTTTGATCAGGAATTGGCAATCGATGTGACCACTAATTACTACCGCTTTTACCCGTATTTGTGTCGATCCCTTTCCACTTTCATTAACGATGAAAAGCATAACTCAAACGAAGAATTGGATGATTTGACTCTTAATGTCATCAAAAATAAAGACTTTTACGTCGGTTTCTATGACTTCGCTGACAGAACTAAACTGAGAGAATTAAGGGCCTCAAAGATCTCTTCTTTGGTGAAAATCGTGGGTCAAGTGGTTCGAACTCATTCGGTCCATCCGGAACTAATCAACGGTACTTTCGAGTGCTTAGACTGCGGCACAGAAATAGCAAACGTTGAGCAACAGTTTAAGTATACGCTTCCAACCATTTGTCGGAATACCATTTGTTCGAATCGCTCCAATTTTCGTCTTTTGTTACATAAGTCCCGATTCGTTGACTTTCAAAAAGTTCGGATCCAAGAGTTGCAAACAGATCTTCCCAGAGGTTGTATTCCAAGAAGTCTTGATATCGTTATAAGAGGTGGAGATCGGGTGGAATGCGTTCAACCCGGAGATAGGGCTGACTTCGTTGGATGTCTTATCGTAGTTCCAGATGTGGCACAACTTATTTCTGGCAGCGGAGGACTCGTCAGAACAGAAACCGGTGCCGGCGATACAGGTCTTCGAGGATTGAAAGCATTGGGAGTCAGAGAAATGACTCACAAAATGGCATTTCTCGCGAGTTCTTGTATTCTTGAGAATAATGAACTTCCGGTTCAATTAGAGGAAAGGAATGCAGACATCGATGGACACAAAAAAGATTTTTCAATGTTTAAAGAAGAAGAGATTAGAAGAATCGAAAAGATGACTAAAGACAAAAACTTATACGAAAACATCTCTAAAAGTTTGTTTCCATCTATTTTTGGTAACGAAGACATCAAAAGAGGAGTTATATTACAACTTTTCGGTGGAGTTCCGAAGACCACAACTGAAGAAACGCATTTGAGAGGAGATATAAATATCTGTATAGTTGGCGATCCCTCCACAGCAAAGAGTCAATTCTTGAAAATCATTGCTGACTTCGCGCCGATTCGGGCCATCTATACGAGTGGAAAGGCGTCGACTGCTGCCGGTTTGACTGCAGCGGTTGTCAGAGACGAAGACGGAGGGTTTGTCATCGAAGCCGGAGCTCTTATGTTAGCGGATCAGGGAATCTGTTGTATCGATGAATTCGATAAAATGGATATAAGGGATCAAATTGCGATTCACGAAGCGATGGAACAGCAGACCATTTCCATCACAAAAGCTGGAGTTAAGGCTACCCTAAATGCCAGGACATCCATTTTGGCGGCGGCCAACCCTATCGGTGGTACTTATGACAGATCAAAATCACTTCGAAATAATCTTTCGTTTTCGCTGCCAATTATGTCAAGATTTGACTTATTTTTCATTCTTTTGGATGAATGCAATGAAACGATTGATTACGCGATCGCCGAACGAATCATTGATATGCATAACGGAATTGTCGACAACAATAGCAATGAACTCATTTATAGTTTGGATGACATCAAGAATTACATCCGATTCGCGCGTCAGTTCAAACCAAAGTTAACCTTAGAATCAGAAAAGTTTTTGGTTGAAACATATAAACAGTTACGCCTTTCCGGTTGTGATAACGGCGGAGGATTTAAGAGTAACAAACAGTCCTGGCGTATAACTGTCCGACAGTTGGAATCACTCATAAGACTCTCTGAAGCGATGGCTCGAATGCATTGCAGCGATTCTGTTGAGACTAAACATATCAAAGAAGCGGCGCGTCTTCTCAAGAAGTCTATTCTCAAAATAGATGAGCCCGACATCAATCTTATGGATGATAACAATGAAGACGAAGATATGGCCGACCAGAGTATGGAAGAAGACTCGCAAAGGGATGCGACTGAAGCGCCGATTCCTTCTAACCTTACGATTCCTTACGACGTCTACAAATCGATAACTAATATGTTTGTCATTCGACTCCAAAGAGAAGAAATACGTATCGAAGAGGGAGAGAGTGAAGGCATCCGAAGATCAGAACTCATTGAGTGGTACTTAAATCAATTACAAGACATCGAAACTGAGGCCGATTTGGTTAAAAAGAAACTGATTTGTGATCGAGTGGTCGACAAATTAATAAATACGGACCACATTTTAATTGCATTACAAACGTCAGAACCCATCGGAACAGAATCTGAAAAGGATACCACTCCTAATCCCATTCTTGTCGTACATCCCGATTATGTCGCCGAAGACTACTAAGTATTGTCACTCATTTGAGTTAATTTAATTCTGAAAAATGATAACCAAATGTCAAATAATTGTTCTTAAAGTCAATAATAATGAATGTAACCATTTATTGTCCATTTACTGTCCAAGGACAATTATTTCAAAAATCATAATTAAAAAATAAATTTATTAATTTAATGTAAGGAATAATTTAGTGTCTCATCTAAATACTGAAAACAACTAAAATTATGTCAAAACAATTGAGTTTTACTTTCGTTTTATTAATAATTAAGAAAATTTTCAAACTTTAAAAAAGTGTCAGTCCTTTGACTCCTTTGAAGAATTTTAATAAAATTTATTAATAATAAAATATTGTCATTCATTGAAATAAATCTCAAAGTTTTGAAACATTTGATTAAAAAGAGTAAACTCGAGAAAAGGCGAAGAAAAGGTCTTAAGTCTTAAGACAAGTTTAAGACAAGTTTAGGACAACTTATAAAGTGTTAGACAACTGTCAGACTTATTAGACATCGATTACGTCAATGTTTTATAATATGAGAGAAATCACGTGACGTCTCCACTGAAATACGTCAACAAAAGCATTGAAAACATTGAGAAAAACACAAATACTTGTAAAATGGCTGTCCTTTTGAATATGTTTTCAATGAATTGAGCGATGATTTCAAATGAGTTTTTTGCAAAAATCTGTTGATTAGTATTTGTTTGCAATCATTAGTGACACCAATTATGAGCTCGTCTTCGGCTCAGACCACAAACATATCGGGTTTGTCCTCACATTTAACCAAATTTCAGTTCTTAACTTCGAATCGATTTTTCGAATGAATTTTAATTTTATCGACAAATCATTTAATTAAAGATTTATTTTAATTTATTTTTCTGTTATTTTGTAGGAAAAAGAAGTCGAAGTAAATTAGGGATCAGTAGTGAAGACGAAACCAATGCATCAAAACGTTTAAAACCCGGTATTAGTTATGACTCGATTTAACTCTTTTTCTAATTGTTTTCATTGGATTCTTGTGTTGTAAAGACTGTTATAATGGCGTCAATGATATGAATGCTATGAATAAATCCCGAATTTATAACTTCGGTTATCGCAAAAAACCGGCCGAACTCTTCCGTAAGGATTTGATTTCGGGTGAGTCCAGAGTTGGCGCCAAAAACCCTTTCAATTAATTTTTTAATATAAAAACTTTATCTTAACATAAAGCCATGAAAATGGCGGATACGGAACAACTGAATCGTGAGGACTATTTGCCGATAACCGACTCGTGGAGAGAGGAGTGGGAGAAAGGGGTTCAGGTCTGCATTCCTTCACTAAACTTAGAGCTCAATATTTTGATTAATAGGTTCCGGTAAACGCCGACAATTTGACCGATTCTGTTGTCAAAGTTCTTCGAGAAGTGGAGACAAGTGAACAGCCCTTCAAATTACCCAAAAAACTAATTAAAGTCAGTATTATTTCGACACTTATTTTAATAAGAATTAAAACTAAATTTATGTTTAGAGTCGTTGTGAGTCAGAGCCAACAATCGCTTCCAACTATGAATTGGATTTACAAGATTTGTGTTGGTTGGAAGTGATGGCAGAATGCGATAATACGCCTCAAATCAGTGATAATCAGTTGGAAGAGACGATTAATCAATTGGAACAGATGTGCGCCAGAAATATAAAGGCCCGACAGGTCGGCATCGAATACGACGATCACATCATTTGTGATGTCTGTCGAAGTCCTGACGCCGAAGAGGGCAATGAAATGGTATTTTGTGATCTGTGCAATATATGTGTACATCAGGCGTGTTATGGCATCACTGAAATACCAGAAGGCGATTGGCTGTGCCGTCCCTGTAAAGAGTTCGGTCAGTTTTTGTCCCAAAAGATTTTGACAAATAATTATTAAATTTTGATTCGACTGAAAGGTTCGCAGAAGAATATATCGTGTGTTTTGTGCCCAAACTTTGGCGGTGCCTTAAAGCCAACCGGTAGTGGCAAACAATGGGCTCACGTTTCCTGTGCTCTTTGGGTACCAGAAGTCAGCATCGGTTGTGTAAATACAATGGAACCGATCACTAAAATCAAACAAATACCTCAAACCCGATGGAATCTCGTCTGTTCTCTTTGTAATGTAAAACAGGGCGCACCCATTCAATGTTCTGTAAGTAATACATATTTTAAGTTTTCTCTTTGAATATAATTTTCGGTGGATTAGGTGAAGACCTGCAAAATCGCTTATCACGTGATTTGTGCGTTCAATCATAAGCTTAAGATGAAAGCTATCGTAGAAAACGATAAAACAAAAGGAGTAAAACTTAAATCTTACTGTAAGAGACACACTGAAAAGGGAGACGTCGACGACGATGGAAAAGTCATAGAGTCAGACATCAAACACTCATTCAATCATTTTTCTAATTTTGTTATTTTAATTTAGAGCCAAAACGGAGTCAACGGACAACAGTTCAACGCCAAAGACTCAGCACGAAATAGAAATCGCAACCTCTATATCAGAGGAAGAGGACAAACATGAAAATGACTTTTGGAAATATATTGACATAAATAAAGTACAACAGGAGGTAAACATTCATTTAAAATATCAACGAAATAATGTAACTATTCTTTCAGTTAATTCGGTTGAATCCAAGTTATTCTCAGAACAAACAAAACTTCCATTATTTGGACTTCATTTTGCAGTACTGGAAGGCTAAGCGAACGTCAAATTATGGCGCATCTCTTATTAAGTTGACGTCTTCGGCACAATTTCAGGAACAGCAACAGCAACAAAGAAATGAAATTCTTCGACTCAGAGTTGATTTGGAACGCATTCGGAACTTAAGTTATATGATATGTCGGCGCGAAAAAGTCAAACGGAATTGGCTTTCATCACATCAATCGACTGTTGAGACAACACTTACTTCTTTTACTGGTGAGCATTGACTCTATCCTTTCAAACAGACCTTAAATTGTTATTAAATAAGTCATTAAAAAATTAAGTATTAATTCTTTAGTATTTATTTATTTTATTTTTAATATTTTTGTCTGATTTTTATAAAACAAAAGAAAAGATTTTATTTAGATTTTGATTCTAATATAAAAACAAAAAATGTAACGAATTTTCAAAATTAGTAACTTTTAATTGTTTAGGCGTTAATAATACGAACGAAACGGTTTCAAAGGACTATCCATTGAATGACGAGACATCAAAAATTGTTTGTGATATCATCAGTAATAGTGTTATCTATAATCTGAACGAAAGCGAACACAAAACGAAAATCAATTCAGTTGTCCGACAGCTTCGAAAACTGTCTAAATTAGAACAAATTCAAAAACGAAAGCCTAACCCTTACGCCAAGTTCTATATCACACATTTGAAGCGCAAAAACGAAGACGAGTCGTCACCCGTTCCGCAACCCATTAATGGTATTCATCCAACAGTCAATAACAGTCCTAATAATAGTTCAACAAATAGTGTTATAAACAAAAATAAAACAATTAATGGTTTGTCTTCACCTAAACAACAGATGAAATGCCATTCAGTGCCAGTGAATGGTTTGCACACTAATGTTGACAATAGAGACAGTTCTCCAACAAAGGTTTGTTCACCGGATACAAAATCTGGTTTGAATTACCGACAGTCCTCCCGTTCTCTTCTTAAGCCCAAAATGATGTCTCCATCGAATGTTATTAATTCACATAAAGAAGTGACACAAAAACCATTCACGACGTTAGTTCCAGTGTTGACACGTTCCAACTTAAGTGGATATAAAATTCCAAAAAAGAAGCAAGAGCAAAATTCAGAGCAAGTGGGATTTGAATTGGGTAAGTCATGTCTCACCCCTTAACTCATTTCTATTTATGTGTTTATGATTTGTATGGAAACAGAAATCGATGAGAAAATCCAGAGATTTAAACGTAACTACTATTCGGAGAAATCGCCTGAAAATAGTCAAACAAAAATGTATTTCATTTTCAAAACTATTATTTAACATAACTTTTAACTATTTTCTAAACTTAAGGGCATTTAATCAGACGTATGACTCCTCTCAAGATTTCGAATATAATAATAATTTTAATAATAATTCAAATAACAGTCATTCCCAGAGAGGACAGTATTTGACTCGGGGTAAAAATAATGGGTACTTTAATAGAAATAACAACAATAGTCTGTTACGTACTCGAGGACAAAACAATACTGAAGAGGACGCTCTCATGGCTTCAGCTCGAAATGATATCGATATGCGAAGACATCAGTCCTCAGCTTTTAGACATTCTCTCATTCATTGACATTCGATTCAATTCAATTGAATTTGTTTTCCATTAATCCAAATATATTTCGTTTCATTATTTGCCAATCATTGAGTCATTCAGTTCTCACAAATAATTTGTATTTTCGATTCAAATATTCTTAATCTTAAGTTTAACCAAATGTTCTATAATTGCATTATTAGTCTATTTTTTACATTTTTTAAAACATTAAAAATGATTGGATTTATGTTTGGATTCTCTTATATTTTAAAGAATTCTCAAAACATTTTAAGTCATTTAAGGATTCAATTAATTATTGAATTTAAAAATATTTTCTGAAAAATTAGAGACTTATAACTAAAAAATAATTTTCAGTATTTTTTCTCAAATATTTTTTCGAATCAATTTTAGATCTAATCATAAGTTTCTTTCATTTGAGACCAAATTTTAAATTAATGTTTTAATTAATTTACTGTAAATTTACTTAATTTTCTGACTGAGAAATGTTTGTCTCATTTGATAATAATTTTATCTGTTTTTAGTTCATTAATTGTGTGAATATTTAAAAATATGTTTTATTTTGTAAATTACTGTCGATTAATGTTATGATATTATGTTTAAAAACAATTCTTTAAAAAATATATATATAAACAGAAATTCATTTTAAACACAAATTTCTATTATTTTTTGAAATAATTTGTGTTTAAAATGAATTCTTGTTTTCTATTATTTCTAATTTGTATTAAATCTGATTTTTTGTTGAAATGAATGTAAATATAATTTGTATTATAATGTAATTGATTTGATTTTTGTCATCGATTTTAATTTATATTATTATAAATAAGTTTTTAAAACATAATATAAAAGTAAATAATATTTTCAAACTTTTTTTAAATTTTTCATTTATAGAGAACCATAACATTAAAGGAATCAAAGAATTTAAGAGTAAAGAGAATTGAAGCCAATATATCAGACAATATATCAAACAATAGACTGAAATTTAATCTTAAATTAAATCATTGAATAATAAAATGCTTTTTAATTATAATTTTATTATAAAAAGAGAAAATTTTTACAAAAGAATTAAAAAATTGTTTATTAAAACTTAGGAATTTTTAAGAATTGCGCTTGTTTATATGTAATAGCTATAATTTCACCTAGATATAATGTTCGTCAAATCATAAACAATTTAATGAAAATTGAATACACTTTTATAGACATTATTGATAGCTTTCAGTCACTTCAAAAATATGAATCAAATTTTTGAAAAGAGATCACATTTCGTTTAAGGTAATCTTTTTTCAAAAATAATGATTTGACCAAGATACAAGGAATAGTAAGGGTCAAGTATTTAATATTCATACAGTCGAAGATTTAATTGGTTGCGCCCGACTTTTCCCTATATCTCCTGTAATAAAGAAATCAAATTATTTTTAAACCACAGAAATTGTTTTGTATAGATTTTATGAAAAGGAAAAATTTTTAGGCAAATGTAAGTACCAAGGTGATTTCAAATCTCTCTCTCTCTCTCTCTCTCTCCCCCCTCTCTCTCTCTCTCCCCTCTCTCTCTCTCTCCTCTCTCTC
>JAQIXI010000374.1:0-25160 GCA_034700165.1 Galumnidae sp. Gr-Ori-00277
AAAAACTATTATTTATGAAAAGTTTCCTCAAAAGAAACGCATTTTTATATCCAAGCATTTGCTAATTGCAAGACTCATTGATTTCACTATTCATGAGTTATGTTTATCTCATATGACTTTTTTAATAAAATTCACTTAATTTGAATAAAAGTACAGATGTTTTAAACAATAAATGAAGAGTTTGTAAACAATTGAAAACAATCAGTAGTTTAGATAAAAATGAAATGAAATTAAATTACTTGTAGTTAGAGTTATGCGATGCCACCACTTATGCAGAGCCAGAGTCAGGTTTTAGTGCTTAACTGTATTATTGCCAAATCAGTCCAATTATACACAACTTATCGGAAAAGTTTGAAAAGTTATGAAAGGCTTCTAAAAAGTCGACTAATTATTTGATGACTCGTTTTCCTCGACTCAAAGGCAACACTTTTGACAACAATAGACTTCTTTTATTTAAATAATTATTTTACACAAAATATAAGGAAATTAAAACTGAAAACTAAACAGAGAGTCGACTGATTTGAAGGATGAAAGTCATGTCTGTTCGGCAACTGAGAGATCTGAGGGTAGATCTGATCTTCAAAATTAAATATTGTTTACGTAAAACATAAACGAAGTGATGTCACAGAAGTGAAGATCAAATGAAACACATATTTAATACTAAAAATTTTGTTGAAATAAACTTTTGTTTGAAGTCTTTGAAGAGGAAATTCCAAAATAAATTTTGTTTAAGTAGTTATAAAACTTGATTTTGTCCGCCAATGACTCCCAACAGATAACTATCACGACATGACACCAGTACTGACACCAGTACTGGCGATAGTCAGCCAATCCACTAAACTTTCCTCAATTATATGACATATTTATTACGCAATCGATTTATTTGAGCCAAAATATATCTTTAAAATATTTTCCAAATGTCTCTAATATTTACCAATCATTTCATTGTATTAATTATTGTAAAAATTTCCCCAAACCTTCTCTAAACCATTAATTAAAGAACCGTTTCATAGCTATCGATAACTAATCACAGCTTAAGTCTATCGCTTTTTTAATTAATTTTTCTTTTCATTAAACAAATCTTTTCCATATCATAAACATTACTCGATTAAAAGCCAAGAAATAATTCATTTAAGTGTAAACTTTGAAATCAAAATTCAGTCAAATTTTTAACAAATCAATTGAAAAGTTAAGGAAATGCGACAAATAATTATTTTTTAATTAAATTTCAAAATCTTTCAAAAATAAACACAAAATAAATTTAAGAAATATTAAAATGGATTTTCATTTCTATTAATAAAAGTGAAACCATTCCTCAAAATTGCAAAAAGAGTGCAATAAAGTGGAAACTCATCTTTTTTGGGGTTTTCTTTTTCTTTCTTTCCTCGACTGTAATGATGTCTATGAAACGATAAATATATTATTATTTGATGACTGACGCCATCTCTTGATCACAACTGATGGCCAAAAACGTGACTTTATTTACTTTTTTTAACGCGATTTTTATTGACTTTTAATTTTAAATTAATAATTATTTAATAATTAATTATTGTTTTTGGCTTTTTTGAGTGTTTTTTTGTGTATTAAGAAGTGGGAAATGGATGACGAGGCCGACACTTATAAATTATGGCGGATTCGGAAGACAATTATGCAGGTATTCGTCAATAAATTTGAGTTTATTGTCAGACTTTTAATTTAATTTATTGTTTACGACAGTTATGTCACGACAGGGGATATTTAGTCACTCAGGAAGAACTCGACCAAACTTTGGATCAGTTCAAAGAGACATATGGAGATAAACCCAGGTTTCATACAAACAAATTTAGATGAAATGATATCAATTAACTCTTTTTTTCAGTGAAAGACATCCGGCGAGAAGTGATTTAATAGTTTTAGTGGCACACAATGACGACCCGACAGGTCTTACCCTAACTTTTATGTTTATTTTATTTAATCTTTTATGAAATTTTAGACCAAATGTTTGTCTTCTTTCCGGACGAACCAAAAATTGGTATAAAAACAGTGAAAAACTATTGTCAACGAATGCAAGAGGAGAACATCAGTCGCGCCATAATTGTTGTTCAGTTAGGAATGACTCCATCGGCCAAACAGGCGCTCACAGATATGGCCCCTAAATATATTTTGGAACAGTTCCTCGAGTCTGAACTTCTAATCAATATCACAGAACACGAGGTATTTGTCAGCAAAAATGTTTGTCTTTTAATTATTTGTTTGTTTTGACAGTTAGTTCCCGAACACGTAGTTCTGACCCCCGAAGAAAAGGCAGAACTATTGGCTCGATATAAGTTGAAAGAGAATCAATTGATGAGAATCCAAGCGAGTGATCCCGTGGCCCGTTATTTCGGACTTAAAAGAGGACAAGTCGTCAAAATTATTCGACCCTCAGAAACAGGTTTGCATTGAATTTGATTTTAATTGACTTTAATTGTAATTAATTTAATTGTTTTACCCAATCAACAGCTGGAAGATATATATCGTACCGATTAGTTGTGTGAGCGCTCTCTGGCTATGATTTGGTTGTGCTCTTGGCTTAACTACAATTATGATATGAAAAAAATATAACAATAATAATAATAAGTGATATCACGATTACATGTATTCTCCGCACAAATTAATATTTTCAGTGAATACCAATTCTTTTGGTATTTTTCTCATTAAATTTTCTCATATTTAAGGTTTGTAAACATCTGCCCAAAAGCAGAGTCATATCATAGCCATATCAGTGTTCTGGCAGGAAGTTTAGGGTCATCTCATCGTTTTCTACTCTAACCATAATATTTGATCATTGGTTCAGTCTATGCCTTAAGGCTCTCATTAATTCTCATTTGTTTTAAATGAGTTAAAAATAAAATTAATAAAAAAATGAAAATTACTTTTCTTTGAAAATTGTTTTCGTTATTATAGCGACACTTCTGATTGTTTTTCCCAAAAGACGTTATCTTTGAATCAGAAAAGAATAATTTCGTGACACTAACTGTTCAAAAGTCCTGAAGTCGTTTGTGTTTGGCGTTAGAGTCGAACCCAATGGTGAGCTGTAATGCGATCTTAAGATGCGTTGCGTTTATTGGTTACAAAACTTGTTTGGTTTGCCAGTAGTCATATGTAGTCATATTGTAGTCTAAGTCTAGTGTTTATTCACGCGTTAGTATTCATGTCTAAACTTATTGTCGGCATAACTGTTCTGTACTGTTTGTACTGCCAGTGCTGGTAATGTTCCCTCAGTTAAGGGCAGAACTCGTCTTTGACCGACAATGTAATTGAGGCGATCCTCGAGTATATATTACAGCCTATTCTCAACCAATTCTTAGTTCTAATATGTATTCTATGGATCTGTCCCTCAATGAAAGCGTTCAAAACATTTGCAGTGCTTTAGGATTTCTTTTCGTGAGTTGTGCTGATCTGATCGCATGAAAAGCAGAGATCCATTAGCTTTGCTTTAGTTTAGGTCTACTTTACTTTACAATTACTATTGAATGCATACCTGTTCCCAGACCAGTGCAGACCATATTTTTGAGAAGAAACCAACGTTTACTCTTCAATAACAATAACATTTACCCCTAAACTTAGAGCTGAAAAATCTTTTCAGTTTATGACTTACAATGACATTGAAATCGGATTTACATCAATATATGAAAAATATTTTTCGAACAGTTATTTATTTTTGTAAATACTCCAGACTATACCCCAGACTATCGATCAATCTCTGGAAGCATTCATTTTTCGTTGCAAACAGAAAATCCATTTGAAAATCTTATCACAATTTAGACATTGAAGAAGTAGATCCAAGACAATAGAGTACTTCAATTCTTTTTATCGATAGACTGACTCTTCAGCCATAAACCATTAAAGTTTGTGCAGAATATATAGTAGGGACTGACTAATGCACTGAATGCACACAAAATGCACTAACATTTGCTTGAATTTAAAGGTTCCTTAAATGAGGACTACTTTAATGTTAATACTATTAGGAGTAAATCTAAGGTTCAATTTGTTGTTTAATTTAAAATGTGAATCGCTTCCAGACATTTCTCGCATTTCCTCTATTTATCTGTTTTTTGGCCATTAATTAAATTTAGTTACTCTTAACTAAAATAAAGTTCTAGTGTTAGGTTTAACTCTAAATTATTAAATAGTTGTAATTAAATTAAATATAAGAAGAAATTTCTCGTTATTATAATTGAGTTCACAGATTAGACATTAAACACATTAAACACATTAAAGAGATTGAAGATTAGAAATTTGGTCAAATAGAGCACTAAATTAAACAAATGACAAATCAGTTATATTTATAACTATTGATTGTATTGTGAATTGTATATCAAAATGAGTCAATACTTTAATCCCAATTGGATTTGGAGTACAGTTGAGTCCAATTAGTGGACTATTTTTTATGAGTATTTGATTCATGATTTAAAAGCGTTTGAAAACAGAGAAAATAAATAATAAAACATCGAAAACCCCAAAAGCCTGAGTAACGGTTCATTGACTATTGGACCAAATGTGCACTTTTTGGCAACCATTTGGACTGTAGGCGCTGTAAGGGATTGATGGATATGTGCTAAGTTTACAGAATAGAGTAAATATGCGTTCCATTTGGTCTCCAACTGAATAATACATATTTTTTTGATTATATTTGAAAAGTACTAACTTTTAAATAGACAACTTTGATAAACATCAGAATAAATTGCATATTAATTACAATATTTTGCATTTATTTCGTAACTTATAATTACTAGAAATGAAAGTAAGGAATGACTTCGGAATAATCCGTCTCTCTTATACTCTTATACCTTAACTTAATTGAAGGGTACGGTCTATAAGAAGGGATATGTTATCAAAAATTGTATCTAAAATATGGAGAAAATGTTAATTTGATTGAAAGCCTCAAACAAGTGATAGGCGAGTAGTTTTGTAATAACTTGCAAAATAAATTAGTTAATTGCTTCAACAAACAAACTTGGGTATTTCATAGCAAATAAAAACCACATAATATTAGTATAGTTAAAGAATATAGCAAGTTCAGTTTTGATTAATTAATAGCTTTTTGAAAATCTAAACCAAAAATTAAGTCACTTTTGATAATACATTTCCTTTTAGGTACATCTCCTTAACTAAATTTCAATAAATTTCAATAAAGCAAACTTAAATAGATTATAAAGTATGCTAGTTAACATATTTTTCATAAAATTTTCGATTAAATGGAATATAATTTTCTTTCTGTTGTCCCACAAAATGTGTCTTAAATTTAAACCATTTTTTAACTTTCGATTATTCACTGATTTTAAATGTAAATCACATAAAGAGTGAAAGAGTGGGCCCAACAAAGAGGTTAGAGTTAGAGTTTAGACGTTTTTATTTATTGTCTCATTTTTATTGCATATTCTGTGCAAATATGATAATAATTATCTAAATAATAAAGATATGATTTATATAAGTCTTAACATTTAGTTTAGACCGAAATAGTTATTTATACTGATTGCTAAATGATCAAGATTGTTTAATCACAAATATGCTAATATTTATCACATTTTATTTGAAAAATCATTTGCAGTTCTTTAGCACAAGTTCTCAAAATAATCATAAATTGATAATCAAATAAAGGGTCAAAATTGAGATAAACTGTTGTCTCACTTAAAATGCTATGACTTTTGAAAAGCTTTCTATGAGTTTAGAATCTGAACTTAATTATGAGCCGAAGGGTATAACTCTATCCGGTCAGTCATGAGTCAGTCGAGAGTCTAATATTTGAATTACTTATTATTTGAAACCTCAAGAATTGAGTTCTAGAGTTTGTAAATGTCAGCCCTTTTTATATATTTATTGTCTATTTTTTTATTATAACTAAATTCAACGAATTTTATCGAATATTAGAATATGTTTTGAATAACAAACAAATTATTGAAAGACAAGCCTTAGAGCCATATATTTAGCCAAAAGTCTGTGCGTGTAATACGAGTCACGAAAATGAATGAAATTATGGCTATCATTAAAATATGTGCTCCAAAACATCTAATATGATAGCATTCGGAAATAGTGATGTCTAAGTTGGCACAACATTGGCACCACTATTACAGAGGAAGCCATTAAGTCTACCGGATCTAAACTTTCTCTCGAATTTTCAAATTTATTTAGTTTTTAATGGATAATACAATTTTAGATTTTTTTTCTCTTATTTCAAATCTAAGACTTCTTTTCTCATAATATGTCTGAAATAAAATGAAAACTTGAGATAATGTGTAGAAAAGTCATACTATAATAAAAGTGTTGTTTATTTCACATTCATTGCAACTGAAGAATGAGTTTTTATTGTCTGAACGATTGTCGCACTTATTAATTGTGTCGAACACTACTCATAATACCGAGGATTCAATGCAATCGACTAAATGAAGAGGAATATGACTGAAGCGCTCACTTTTGTCGATTTGCTTCACCGCCTAATAGCACAGTTCCTCTAACACTGAACTTATAGCTGGGAATCACTACTAACTCACTATAATCTATTGTATTTATTTCTATTTTTTCGACTTTTCCATTCGAGACAATTGCAAGGGGACTGTTCTGGGCTTTAGAGGCAATGTCTTTGAATACATTGAAAAAAGTTCATACTATCGTTTTGTTATCTAACAAAAATAGCAGAACTCTGTTTGCCATTAGGTATAGCAATTGTATTGAGTCGGAGTTCGCCTCATTACTACTCTCCCAACTTTTCAATTCAAAAATTGCTTTTAAAAGAACTAAAAAAAGCATTTTTTAGTAATTTTCGACCCCTTTTTAAGTATAAATCGATTTATGTGTTGAACACTCCCTCAGACTATTGATTAATTATTGGTCATAACATTGAAATTCATTTATTAATTAATTAAATTCACTTTTGATTCGATGGCAATGAAATTGATTTAAAGGAAACATTGAACTCCACTTTAATTCAATTTGAATTTGAATTACCGAAGCATTTGTTTGTCTGTCAGTCAAAAGTTATCGCAAATTCATTTCGAGTCAATGTTTGGGAACACAAAACGTGACGAAGCATTTGGTGTCCAATAATGACAATAATTGAATACAAAATCAATACTCGATTGACATTTGATATCTCCTTTTAATTTCATTAAACATTTTCCTATTCACTCGGCTTTTCATTCATCCTATAAGTTTGGTTGACTTTTATCAAGTTTAGTTAAGTTTGATTTAGTTTTGATTCATAAATTCCTGGCATTAAAAAAGATTTTATGAATTATATACTATTAAGTGCTTGAGGATAAACTAGTTCAATTGAGAGATAAGTATTAAAAGCTAATAAATGGAAATTTTAAGAGTAATTTAATCTTTTCGGTGAAAATCCTTTTACTCCAAAGATTATACGCAAATCATTTATTTAGGTTTTGAAAGTTTCACTCTTGAAAAATGAGGTACTCTTAAGAAGTTGTAAACTTAACCATCTCTTAATTTTGTATTCAAGGAACTCGTAATTATCGACTTTGAATTTAGGATATATTCAATTAGATTAGAAGTGATTTAAGAATATTTAAATATCTAAATAATTGAGGTTATCGTCAATATTGGAGTCATTCTGTGCTTTGTTTGATATTATGCTTAACATTTGGAACATTGAATTGAGTTTTTCAGTAAAATTCCAGTTAATGTCGAATATTTGCATAAATTTTCGAATAACTTTTTGAAAAATTTTTTTTTGATTATTTTTTTATTGAATAATTATTTTAATAACGAAAAGTTAAGAATTTGTTATTTTGGTGTCAAAAAAATTATTTATTAAAAAATCTCTTTTTAATTTAGGCTAGAGTCAATTTACCATGTACAACCAAGAAGTAAAATTAAAAGTTTCTGCAATTAACTGACAGCAAAAAAAAAGTTTTTTGTTTCGTTTAATAAAGTATATAATAATTTTCTAAATTTAATTTCAAATTTTATTATTTATCACAATTTCGGACAAAATTTAAGCGGAAGTCTATTTTACTCATTTTTTTACGTTTTTTCATTTTTCCTGTTTTTTTTACCACTAATTAAGAGATTTTAGTCAGTTTTTGACATCTTCTGAGTGTTGACAGTATTTATGGGTTTGAAAAGCGCTGTCTTTGGGAAATGATTGTCACAATTATTTGCTGAACCATCCGATGGTTTGAGTCATTCCGACAATTGTTGGCTCAATCGGAATCAATAGACTATTTTTGTCAAATAATTATTTTAGTTTTCATGAGTTTGCGATTTCGGCACTAATTTTGTTTCGGTTTTGATACAAACCTTATCTTAAAAGTCAAACAAAATATGCTTTCTTAGAGTTACAAATGAATTAGAATCGACTCATATTAAGGGAAGTAATTATTAGACCTGACTTTGATTTTAATGAATTGTTTCCAATAATTTAAAAGCTCTTAATTATTCTGTTTTATAAGCAAAGGTTTTGTCGGAACCTATGAATTGCCAAAAATATTCAAATAATTCATTGAAATCTCTTTAAAATTGAGTCGATTTAATATAATATCAATTAAATTATAACTGAGAAATAAATTTGTCGTCAAATTCTCCTCTCATTCTTCTCTCTTCACTCTTCTCTCTTCTCTCTTCTCTCGGGGCAACAAATTCTGTTTTTGACAGATTTTTTGAGTGAAAATTTTTATTTAAAATAATTGGAAACAATTTTATGCTTAAATTATTTCGTTTGGAATTTTAAAAAAAAACTAATAAAATATTGGAATGAAATTAATGTTTGTCGGTTGAAATCTAAACAATGCAATTATTGTGCATGGTATTTTTAATAAAGGCGATTATATCGATTGCATATTAAACATCTCTACTCTAATCAATAAAAAGTGTAGTTTAAATGTTTTCCTTCGAGAGAACAACTGCTGTACGAAAAAGAGTAATACAGCGATATATGGTCGGCATTAGTCATGTTAGGCACAGCCTGTGTTTCCTCTCTTCCCTCATTTGTGCCACTGTTTCAAATCTTGTTTCAACTCATCAGAGCTCTGAAGCAATGAATCTGAAAACTTTTTTTTTTGTGAGTTTCGCTACAATTATTTGAGTCGAAAAAAGTAAAACCATTTAAGAATAAATCGATTGAAAATAAGAGTAGAATTGTTTTTAACGCATAGAATGGAAAGAGAGGGCAATAGTTTTGCAGAAAAAGCCATCAAAATAACAGATAAACCCAAAAGAATGGAATTCAAAAAAGACAGAACACTTGTGCGTTAGTTGGCATTCACCTACATTACTGGCACCGGCACGAAATGGGAATGGGCTCAAAAATAAGGTAGAGTTGAGTACACAGACATCGCACACACCATTTGGTGTGAGATGTGGTCGTCTAACCAAAAATATTGGATGTTTTGTATGAGAAAATTGAGAGAATAGTATAGATTGTAACTGAAGGTGGAGGGGATGCCAACCATTGCCAACCATTGAAAACCATTGCAAACCATTGCAAACGATTGCGAGCTATTGTGGAGGCGATTCTCATCCAAAGCCAACTCAAACACTAAAGAGAGGGAGAATTCCTTTTGAGATTTAAAACTTGTTACCAGACACTGGCCTCCACTCCAATACTGGAACAGACGTTTTCGATTTCGATCACAACATCGAACTAAAGATATTTGGCCTCTCTTTCAATACTCAAACCAATAGAGAGGCGGAACTCAAAAAACTGAATAACAAAATAGTTTATGAATTACTAAATCGTTTGAAACTTTAAGTTAAGTTTGAATTAAGTTTTTGCCGAAAAGCACTGATTATTAGATATATTTCTAATTATATTTATAATTATAATTTGTGACAAAAAGAGGAAATAATTATAATAATAGGCTTTTTCTGAATAAATAATTGAATACTTAATTATCAAAAATAGTTTACAAATAGGGGTCTAAGAAATGAATAAAAAATATTATTTCCCTTCAATTTAATCTAATCTATAATTTGCTGTAATTTTAGACTCAATTCAACAACAAAACGATTGCAAAGAATGAATGAAAAAAAATTGTTTAATTATTTTAATTGTTTCGACAATTTTTGTGTACAAATCGATTGATTAAATGAATAAAATTGACAAAAGTTGACAAAAATGTCCTTTTATTTCATATAATAATACTAAAGAATTCAATATATTTTATGGTATTATAGTATTAGTGTTAGTATTAGTGTTAATGATTGCAATCAATTTCTGCTCAAAAACGCTATGTTTTCATCGAAATTGCAGTCAAATTAAATAAATTTTTTTGACGACAAAAAATTTGTTGAAAATTAGATATTATTATTAAATTTAATCATAACTTCGACTCATAATTGAATGAAATGAATGCCATATTCTGTGCGTCAAAGAAATAAATGGCATTATATTCGGTCTGTGAAGTAGTTTTCAAAGTGTTTCGTAAAACTTTATTTTAAGACAAATATTTGTCCTAAAAATTGTTCGTATATTTTATGAGTCGAAGTCAAACATTGAACTAAAAGTCGACATTCATTTGAGACCAACAAAACTAAAGCTAAAACTAAATCTGAATCAGTCTTACAGTGCATTAGATGTGAGAGTAATGAGAAGTAGAGAAAAAGTTGAGCCAAAAAATATTAAATGAATGCAAGTCCTGAGTCCTGAGTCCTGCGCACAACCATTAACTCCACTCCTATTACTTGTGTTGGTTTAGTTGAGTACTCAGTTGTGAGTCTGACTCCGAGGGAAAGGACTCAGACATGTTATGCATGTCATACACAATGTTTAGTCTATGTTTTTCACTGTTATATCGTTGTGTCTTCACTTCACTCACGAATGTGTCCACAAATCCCGATCACAATTAAGTGTCGGACACCGGATCCTTGGCTCAGACCTCACACCACTCTTATAGTTATTGATTTATAGAATTGTAAGACAAACGGATTGTTTTGAGCACAACAGCGATTGGCCACCAATTGATCGATCGATGCCTTCAATACAATCGATGGTTAATTCATTTGAAGTTTGTTTGCCATTAAAGCCATTATCGCTCACTTCAGACACTGAGTGTACGTCTGGATCTGTTATTAGTGTTGCCAATAGTTTTGTCATTTGATAACTAATGTCTTAAAATGGCCGCTAATAAGAGATTGTGTTGTGTTAGAGTCGGAAGAATATCGTCTCAACTCAACCATAATTACCAAAACGTCAATAATAATGATTTCAACAGTGATTTAGGGATCAGTTCCAGCGGTGGACTCACTCTCGGAACTGATTTCCGATTGAGTTCAGTGCTAACCAGTTGTGGTCATCACAGTAATGGTCACAGCAGTGGTCATGTACTGAGTGCTCATTCATCTCATTCTTCCCACAATTTATTGCCACCGAATGGCCGAACAGTTGAGACACTGCTCGACATCTGTGCAAAAGTAGTAGCAATTCATGTGCCGTTTCAGCGCATAGAAGAACGCTATGAACGCATTCCCGAACCCGTCCAAAGACGGATCATCTACTGGTCGTTCCCCAGAAATGAAAGGGATATTTGTATGTATTCTTCGCTGAGCAGTGAATGTGCCGGTTGTGCAGACACACAAAAGTTGCCCTTTTATAAGGGATTAAGACTTTACGAATTGGGTTCTGTTGACAATGTCTTACAAGTCGGTCAGTATTTCTATCATTTATTCTTCACTTGATATCATTCCCGACTCTTTCCTATCATTTGCTTCTCATTGAGAGTATTAAAAACACCCAAAAATATATTATTAAATATAAATCAATAGTAATCTAATGAGTAAACAGCAGTTAATTGTGCTTTCAATCAATTAATGTTTTTTGTGTAGTCATAGGAGTTGTGTTGAGGGCTAGAAATAGTCTGTCCTTTGCTTTGCTGTGTTTTGCCCTTGCGCAATAATCTTGTTAAAAAAAGTTCATTTTTTATTAATGAATTCCTGTTTTAGATTTAGTTTGACTTCGATTAGTATATATATGTATTAAAATACCGTCGAATTGAATGTCTGTGCGATATGTTGTGCCATATATTGGAGCCATAGATAATGTCGACAATATCTAAGAGATCTCTGAGCCATAAGTAGTGTCAGAAGTGGTGCCAAATTGAACCAATGCCTGATTAAATGTCTGGAATAATGACAATCAGACTTATATTGCATTTTGTCGTCCAATTATTGTTCGATACTTTGTTTTTAAAACTTATTCCTCGATATTTGCATTGACTCTATTGGTTCCATTGGTTCTATTGGTTGCCCACAACTACTTTAATGCTGTCATTCCTGTAATTTTCATTAATTATGTTTAAATAGAGTTCCTTCTATTGGAGTATTGGTTAGAGTTTTGAATTAAGTGTTTGGAAAGCGATTTATTATAAATTATTTTCAATATATATTCAGAACTGAATTATGAATTAATTTAAATGTAATTATTTTTTAAAAACAATACTCTTTTGAGTTTTGGGTTAGCATTTAGTGAGAATACGTACGGAAAGGTTCTCTCAGTATATTTAGTGTTCTCTGCAAACAAAGAAGTCCGTCATTTTACATCTCACACCCGGGGATTCACAACACACTAATGCCTTTAGGCCTGGCATTGATTGAAGGACTACTCTCTCGCATACAGTGTCCTCTCCTTTCTTTTCTAGTAGAGAGAGAGACCCCTCTGAATATATTTAGGGTAAAACTGTGAACGTTATTTCTATCCATTCTTTAAATCTATTGGTAATAGAAAATTGGCCAAGCTCACTGCAAACTTACTGTAAACAATTCTTATTAATTTTGCTTATAATCGCATAAAAATTCCAACGTTTGCCTCTTTTTTATTGATAGTAATAATGTAGAGAACAAACGCTGTTATTCACAAAGTATTTCATAGATAAAAGAGTTGATTCATTTGTGTTGACATTATTCTGTTCTCTCACAGAGACAAGAGTGGAATCAAATCAATCTTTGAATTTTTGATTAGAAGAAATTATAATTGATTTAAAGAACATTATAGTTGAAAGTGTCAAACAAATGATGATTTCATATATGATTTATATGTTTTTCTCACACCAATTGACGTCACATTTACTCCTATTAAAGACAATCAAATTTAATGTAAAAGTTATTCATTTATTAATTGTTGGAATTTGATTCGATATAATTTATGGGTTCCGACAGTCAGTCAGTCAGTCAAATGTTTATTGAATAAATGCTTCGATTATTTCTAAGTCTTTGACTTATCATTGAATATAAGCCCTTTGTCTTGAGAGTGTTATCTTGCAAACCATTAAATTATAATTTATAAATATTGATAAACGTATTAAACATATTTCTAGAAATAAGAGTTTATTTCCATTTGTGAGAAATAATAGAAACTGTGACCGAATCCAATGCTTTCAATCGATTCGTTACTCTAACTATTCGTTAGATTTTTGCCAAATTTAGTAATTTTCAAAAATAATGCCAAACGTTAGAGAATTTTCGCAAAATCTTACAATTTTTGTACTTTCGCTGCATTTTATTGGCAAACATCACAAACATCGCAAACAAAGAGAAAGTCTTTGTCTGCGATAAATATTTTCTCTTATATTTATTTTCATCTTTGGTGTAGTGACGGATACGCCTGTAGTGCCACTCATTCAAAACACACTGCAATTATTCTGCCAGTTATTCAAGTTTTTATGCCTTCTTATATATACACCAACTTGTGGTGAGTGTAAGTCCTGTTTTCCCTGACCGAGTCCTGAGCAGTCGAGAAAAGCGAGGATCGCCGCCAGCGCTGCCAAAACTATTATACTTACTGTACATATCAAGTGCTGTTCCAAACGTACAATTCATACGTTTATAAGTCCTTTTCTTACAGTGCACTCCGATATTGGATGTTCTGCTCTCTTGCATTAGCGAACACCTGAGCACAATAACCAAGACCAATACCTTTCCCACTTTTACATTACTGTCCGAATTGGTTCTAAAAATTGATTCTTTTATTGTCTCAAACAATAGTATTTGAGTTAATTGCGATCTTTAATTATTGCTATAAATGCTATCGACTGAAGGAATAACGCCTAAAGTGTAAGCGTTGTATCAAATGCTTGAATGCATTGAACGCTCCTTCAAATAAGCCCGTCGTCTAAAAATTAGACATATCTTAAGCACAATATATGAAATTTTTAAGCTTAAGGCCAACCTCTGCCCATTAGGCGGTCCTTCAGTAGACTAAGTTCTTAAACTCGCCCCAAGAATTCTTACATATTTGGATGTCTGCCTCCAGTTCTCATTCTTGACAATTGAAGTTCTTTTTTGATTAGTTATTATTTTTGTTAACGCATTCAATAAATTCACTGATAGTCGAAGGCTTTCTTTGCTTTGAAAATTGTTGTGATTTGTTGCAAGTTCAAAACTATTATGGATATTCCCTCAAAGAATATTTAATAACAAAAATATGTAGAAATCATTTCATTCAGGTTTTAATGAATATATTATTTATTTATCAATCAATCGGTTGAACAGAATTTAAGCCAAAGGAAAACAGAGAATTGTATTTAACATGAGTTGAGTTATGCCCTTAAAATAAACTAAACAAAAGTGCTCTAGCTAAGCTTATGTTTTTTATGAATCATTGTAAAAAGGTTTGGGATATTTTGTGTGATTTTCAACACATTTGCAATGAAATGATTAATTCGCTTTTCGTCACTTATTATACTTGAATTTGGATTCACTGCAATAGCTGTGGGTCTCTTCAATTTTACCATATCTAACAGTTGATGGCTTGAGCTGAATAGTGATCGGAGTCCATAAGCCCAGAGTTATCCCGATCCATATCCAATGTTGTATCCATTGAGACGTTGCGCATGTGTTCCATACGTAAATTGTGATGATTCAGACCTTTATTAATCCAGATGTGAAACAATGGCTTTTCGCGATTCAGCTCTAAATTATTGATTTCATTGCGATCTGTTTTTTCATATTTCTAGTAATAGAACCAAACCAATAGTTTTTGAGTAGTGTTTGAATAATATTTGTAAAGAGCTTTCAATCTGATTGACATTTAAATGGAAGGACTACTAATCAAATCCATTTGATATAACAGACTATCAGTGCTTTTATTATTCGCTGTCTTTAATCAAATGAGTTTTCCCGGAATCTAAACTTAAATATTTTTTGGAAAACCTGAACCATATTCTAATCAACACATCTCTGAATTCGTAAACATATGGTTGACATAAAGTTTAAGAATTGATCCCATTCTTGACCCCATAAACGGCAAACAGAACAGACTGTACTCAAGATTTGCAATGTTTTGATTAACACATTATGTGATCTAAGACTTAATCATAAGGTTTTTCATTTTTAACTCAATTAGTCAGAGATAGCAATGATTTGAAAACCAATATATCATTAAATGAGTTCAAATCCAGTTTTATTAAATAGAGAATGCAATCATTGCTATCAATTAGAAAATATGAAAGGGCACACACCGGCCCTAATAACACAGTCTCTGTTGTAAATCTAATGCCCCCACTATAACACATCACATATCCATTGCCAACGCTATGCCTTTTGCAGAGGATTTCATTAAATTATTTATTTCATGATATAAGCAAAAGATATGTTTTTGTGCGGCACTACCGTTAATGAGTCACTTATTTTAATGCAATCAAATCAGTATTGAGCACAGACTCTGTTATTGTCAGACTCAACATTAAGGCACAACTCGTCTAAGCTATAGAAATGGGAATTCTCGGCTAATTTACAGCACAGATATATGGACGCAGTTTTGTTCAAAAGTATATTTCTCTGAAACAAATTTAATCTCCAAAAAAATATCAAACATTTTATTTTGTTGTGCGCACAGACATCACTGTTTTAATCCCTAATCATTGTGAATAGAAATGGGCTGAAAACCATTCTCACTGTCCTAACTCTGGAGTAGATTTTCTGATTAGTATTCCTCAGTTTCACAGATATATCGGTTTTCCAGTGATGTTCTTCTCAGTGACGCTAAACATCGACTCTTTGTGTGACTCTGTTGGACATAACCCGAGAAAAAGTTTCCGAGTTTTACATAGAATTTAACTAAATATAAGCCAATTATCCGTTGATTTATCTCATTGTCATTCAAATGGACTGCTTTTCGATCGACATTTTCAATGTATTGCAAATCAGTCACGTTTTCCGAATTAAGACCTTTCATATATTTATTGCTGAAACATTTATTCCTTTCTCAAACTGGAATTAAAGTGCTCTTACTCTTTACTCTTTACTCTTTTCTATTTTAACTTTTAGTTTTTGCTTATATTTCGTATTAATATTTAAGTGAAATTCGCCTAAAGTTAGAGATTTAGGGCGCAGTCGTCGTCGTATTCACCGAAAGCTTCATTCAATTGATGTAAAGCCAAACAAATTTCAATATTCTTTATGTTTTCAACATTTCATTTAAATTTCAAATTGAAATCAACTTTGAGTTTACTCATTGAATACGAGATTATTTTTGTTCTTTGAAATTTCATTTATTTATTCCAATAAATCTTGGTTAATTTATCTGATTAGATTTTGAGACTGTGCAAGCACTTTAATGGTTCGCCCATCAAATATTAAAAAGCCTTCAATAAAATTGAAAAATTAATTTTTAAATAATTTTATTCTAAATTTATTGGTTTTATGTTAAACTGTTATTCATTTACATTGAGTACATTCGGGGACATTTTGAGTAAAGACATTTTCCAAAACAAAATGATAACAATTGTAAATACTTTTTAAATAACTAGTTTTCTATTTTCAAAATCAGATAAAAGCACAGAATATTCATTCACTACAATATCTTTTCTATTAATCTAAAAACCGGACGTTGTTTTCCGGCCCTCTTTTTTGAGAACCGGACAAAACAGTGACTTAGAACCTGACTATAAGTCTGACCATAAGGCAAAGACAGGTGTAGACCATATCAATGGCTCGATTCTCATATTTCAAAATAAACGGTCATTTCGTGTTTAATAATGAGATCAGTCGACACTCATTTCACTATTGGTTTTCCCAAAGCCTTTACTTCAGAGAAAAGTTTTGATAATCCAATTGATATAAATTTTGAGCCAAACATTGGCTTATTTTTTGGTAAAATATGTCTTCCATTCCATTATTACTGTAATGTCATTAAATGCGGGTTCGACTCAATGACTGGTATTTTTCATTCGAGAAAATTAGTTTTTCTGTCGTATTGTTAAGTTTGAGCCTCAGGCAGATGGAGAGGTAGAGTCCGTCACCGTCACCGTCACGCTTAAAATAATAGACTAATGTCAAAAAAGAGAGCAATGGTCCGAACCTTCCGTTTCCTTTCAATAAAATATATTTATTATTGTTTATCAATAAAAATACTTAAAATTGTTTTATTAGGTTTTCATTTGAGTGGAATAATCACAACAAAGTCTTCGTCACAACAAACTGGTTATACCGACTCAGAGAAGCGCTACAATGTTTCGATCACTTTTGACAGGTAATCACCACCACTTTCATTATCAAACCAAGGATTAAATACAAAAAAGAACAAGATTGCAATTGTTTCAAAAGTTCATTCATTCAAATATTTAAATAAAAAGAACTCATTTCTCGTAAGAGAATTGTCATAAACTGTCGACTTTTCTCTGACTTATTTTGTCGAACGACGACTGCCTTCAGAATAATTTTAAAACATATTTTGAATATTGTATTCATTTTAAGGTCTCAAATGGTATAAAAAAGAATAGCTTTTGTTAAAAGTAGTCAAATGTTTTGCATTTTTAATATGACTCTTAACTACTAATGTATTCAATTCTAATGCTTTTTGTATTGTGTGTTCTTTTCTCAGATGCAAAATAACTTCAGTTACGTGCAGTTGTGATACAAAAGACATATTCTGGTGCCAACATGTGGTCGCTCTGGCATTATATCGAATTAGAAATCCCGGATCAGTCCTACTCCGAGTTCCCATTTCTGGTGAGATATTTCTTTAAATATTTAACTCTATTTTGAGTTTTCTCTCGAATTTATCGTTTATTTTATTGACGTTTTGTTCAAATAATTGAATTGCGGTCTAATTCTAACTCTTAATTGAATTTCAGAAACATTACTGCAATTGGATCGACAACAGTTGCAGAAACTACTCCAATACCTGATCGCCGAACACCACACAGAAGTCTTACCCACCGCTCAGAAATTGGCCGATGAAATACTCCAAACCCGTTCCATAATCAATAAAATTGCCGGCGCACCTGATCCTACGGCCGGTGCCTGTGCTGAAGATGAGCACAGCTGGCATCTCGACGAAGAACAAGTGAGCGAACAGGTCCGCTCTTACCTGTCTCAGGGAGGTTACTATAATGCCAACAAACAGCTCAACGCACTTTTTGCCAAAGTATGTCCACAATTATATCATTTTCTGTCAATATTTTAATGAATATCATATAATAAAAGGTAAAAGAGATGCTTCGCGCCAAAGACTCAAACGGCGCTCGAATGCTTCGACTCATTACAGAACAGTTCCTCGCAGACCCTCGTCTTCCCATTTGGAGATCACAGGTATGTCTGTCATTCATTTTTTAAAACATTTTGAATTCATAAATATTTTGAGCCAATCTTAAATGTTAGTACCAAGTTTGTTTAAAATATAATCTTTTAAATACAAAACATTTAAATACTAAAAATTTCACTTCTTATTTGTGTCATGGTTTATTATATATTATAAAGTATAAATACTAACCAAAGGATTTCAATAATGTAAATAAAATTGTAGACAATTTTCGTTAATTTTTAATTATAATTTTAAACATAATTTCCGGTTATAATTGTTATTAGTTTAGGTTTTGAGCACATATTTTAAATAATGGGAAACGAAATAAACGAAATTTTTATGAATTTAATTATTGTCACTTTTAGGGCACTCCTATGACAGACAAATGTCGACAACTCTGGGATCAATTGGGAGCCCTTTGGGTTTGTGTTGTATTGAATCCGCACAGCACACACAGTGAGAAACATCACTGGAGGTCTCTTCTCGAGCGATGGTCTCGTCTTCACGTGTGTCCACTCGAAGACGCAGACTTTCGTCCGTTGAGTGCCAACAGTAGGCGTCGAATACAAATTTTTGATTCTTCTGACGACGAAGAAGAGGACAATGAAAGGTCAACATCCAGTTCTCGACTTCATTTGGGAACGAGAAGGTCATCAAATAACGGAAACAATTCAAGTCTACCTCGGACAATATTCCACCGCTCACTTGAAGCCAGTCATCTTGAGTGGGATGATTCACATCTCAGGTTTATACTGGAACACGACGGACCAGTTGTCATCTATGAACCTCAGTCTTCAGAATTATTCAACATTCAGGGATATCCACTTTGGAATGGTATTAACCCTTTGATTAAAATTTGTGGCATTCATTTAGTTATTAATTCAAAACTCATTAATATCTTATAAAAGAGCGGAAATTTTTTAATTAAAGCATTATTTTATCCAAAATTTATTAAATGCTTTTAATTAATGATTTGACTCTAAATTCAATGCATTTCATTAAAATAATTAATATAAAGAACTTTCAATTAAATCGAATCGATTAAACCTTTTCGAGGTATTCATATCAAGTGGCTTCGAGTTTAAACCAATGTTTAGATTAGATGAGCCAGGCCTTTTGGCTTTTCTATTGGCCTTTTATTAATATTTGATAATTAGGCTTAACTTCTATCGTTGCAAAACTAATCATTGAATTCATTGAATTTTATTTTTGTAATAATTTAATTCTCAACTAAATTATGATTCACTTTCGAAAACAAGTTTTTTGTTGAATAATTGGTCTCTATTTTCAAATGTTGTCATAAATTCATTTTGAGTTGAATTTTATGAGAAACGCCTATAAAACTAATTAAATTCAAATCGAAATTATTATTAATTATTGAAATTTTTTGCGTTTATTTCCATTTCATTGAAAAATAAATTATGAATTTCTTTGAAATTTCATTTTCTTTAACAAAAGATTAAATCTTAAAATATTGAAGACTTCGGGAGAGATAGAAATAATTAAATGAAATTTGAATATCAAAATGCAGTCAATTTTGCAATTCTAATGAAATTCCTTTAATTTGAATAAATGTTGTTTTTATATAATGTAAGCCTTTTTGCATATTTATAAACGAATATTAGATTTTGATTTCAAATCTCACGAATCGATCCAAAGAGACTCTCATTAAAAATTTCAATCGATTGTTGTAGAGAACATCCCGACCGCCTGTGCCCGAGTAGAGGCATTACGATCTCATGGTTATCGTCAAGAGGCTCTCCGATTGGCGGTCTCTATCGTCAGAACATTAAAGAAACATCAGTCCGACTGTCAGAATATATGGCACTCCGACAATACCAAACCCGGAGGTATTTCTCATTTAAAATGTTAAACATTTTGATTAAAATTGTTTGACTCCACCCATAGCTTCGACATCATCGGCATCGCACTCACATTCTATACATTGCAATAATGAGGGTTGGATCGGACATCCACTCGATCCCATCGGATCCCTATTCGATACCTTAGCGGAGGCCTCATTAACACCGGACTCAAAACCTTTAGACTCATATTATGGGTCCTTTACTACTGAGATCTCAAATAATAACAATTCTAATAACTCGAACACAAACAACAGCCAAATCGCAGCCATACTTCACGACGAATCCGTTCCTAACAATACAAATACAGCGATTTCTGTGGTCAGAGAAAGACCTCGATATCAACATATAGTAGTTCCCGGAACCAGAGATCGTAGTGAAACATATCTATCTTTAGCGATGGAGGCGGGACTCATAGGTTTGGGTCAACAGAGACTTATGCCGCCTGGATTTTATGCACAAGAAAAGGCCTGTAAACAAGAGGACCGAATGATTACTAAATTGCAAGACATCGAACTCGATTCGACTTTAGTATCAGTTCTTCGACGACAAACAATGGCTTTGTTAGACGGCGGACCATTCAGTGGATTGGGATCAGGTGTTCATCCAGAAAGTGTTCCGATGCATACTTTCGCCAAATATTTGTTTAACGCTTTACTTAACTTCGATCACGACTTGTCATATAATGTGGGCTTAAGAGCGATGCGGTATTTCATTAGCTATTGTTTAGAAAACTGTTTACTTATTGTCTTTTCTTTAAGACTTCCAATACTCGAAGATCACGATGATGTCGATGATAATGGTATCGGTCTTCACAGTGGAGGAGGAGTTTTAGGCCGTTACCCTCGTTGGTTTACTTTAGCCCATATAGAGATGCAACAGTGCTCTTTGGCCTCGACTATGCTGTCCGCTGCCAAAAGTGATATAAATCGTTTGCGCTCAGTATTGAAATCATCCCAAAGGAATATCCACAGTTCAACACAGCTGTTTAAATTGGCCCAGGACGCATTCCGAATTGCCGTTCCCGTTGATGGAGGGCCGCGGCACTCACATCTATTAACCGCATCTTTCGAATTAGGTCTTCAAGTAATGCGAATGACTTTGTCATCGTTGAGTTGGCGCCGTCGAGATATGGTTCGATGGCTCGTCACTTGTGCTACAGAAGTAGGACTGGATGCCCTCATATCAATAATGCAGAGCTGGTATGGTCTGTTCACCCCCACTGAAGCAACCGGTCCAGTGGCCAGTTCTATAATGTCTCACTCGACTGTAATGCGTTTGGGACTTGATTTCTCACAACAAGAAGAGCTCTCCAATTGCGCCCGAACTCTGGCTCTTCAGTGCGCCACAAAAGACCCGCCCAATTGTGCTCTCAATGCTCTGACTTTATGTGAAAGCGATCAGTTGGCCTTTGAGGCCGCCTATCAGATCGTAGGCGACGCCGGTTCTACTGGTGTTATGAATAGTTCACAACTGTTTACTGTCGCGCGATATATGGAGCACAGGGGCTATCCTTTACGTGCCTACAAATTAGCCGTTTTGGCCACAAAAGGCGTCCACATTTCATACAATGGCGATAATCACCCATCAATTAATGACGTTCACTGGGCCTGTGCTCTGGCACACGGACTCGGCAAAAATGAACTGTCTGGTTTGGTGCCACTTCTGGTTAAGAACGTTCAGTGTGCACCTGTCCTCTCCGATATCCTCAGGCGCTGTTCAATTGGCGCTCCCGGAGTGGGCACCTGTTCTGATGGTAAGCGTCGTTGTCTAAAGCCGTTGCCTTTGGATAAGCCTCCTCTCCGCCAACTATTGGATGCGGCCATAACCGCTTATGTGAATACGACTCATTCCCGTCTGACACATATAAGTCCGCGCCATTACGGAGATTTCATTGAGTTCCTCGCAAAGGCTCGCGAAACGTTCCTTTTGGCGCCGGACGGACACATGCAGTTCGCTTCACTCATAGACAACATGAAAATGGTATATAAGGGCAAAAAGAAGCTCATGTTTCTAGTCAAGGAACGGTTCGGTTGACGCCACACCCGCTTAGATTCACAAATGATATAAATATTCATTCATTAATAATTTATGTGAACTTCCATTTAATGTCCGTTTAGTTTGTTTTCAATTAACGATTTATACAAACAATTAATTTGTGAAACTTTTCCATTAGTTTCTGAGCTTTTGTTTCATCGGTTGAGTACTTCTATAAACTCTAGTTCTGCGTAACTCTTAGACATTATTTGTATTAATTCTCAGACATATCACTATTGATATGTTTTATTGAGAGCTGAATTCATTGCAAATTAGATCTCTTCCAATATGCAGTTGAGTTGACTAAAGCCAAGAACAGCATTACTCTAATCGAAGTCATAATTATTTGTACCTCATTTCGTACCAAAGACTAAATATATACTATTTTTGCCGAACTTGTGATTCAAGATCTAAACAAAAGCAAACAAAATATCAATCATTTAATCGATGACTCGTTTAATAAATATACTTCTAATGTAAAGTGCATTCAATTGATATTAGTTTACATTCCTTTTATTCAATAACTAAAAAAACAGCGCATATCTTGAGAGCACATCTTTAATAAAAGCACTGCAAATGACATTAGATATAAACTTAAGATTTTTAGACCAATTCTATACTCCTATTGATTAAGTTTTTCTTTTTTAATCACAGCTATTAAATGTGTTGTAAATTATTATTAATTATTAGCGAATTGTTTAAACCCCAAAACAATATGGGATTTAAAGTGCAATAATAGCACTGATTCTATCATAAAATCACAAAAATATAGTTTTCGAACCGCCTTTTGTTAAAATGATTGATAACTTTTCTATTTGTTTTGAGGACAACTTTATTCCATCGCAACTTAAAAGCATTTAATTAACAAATTCTTTGATTTATAGCAACAATTTTTAGACTATTCTTAATGAATACCCACTCCTCCAAAGGCTAATATTGGATTAATTAGTGATAATACTGTAATTGGGAGTCCTTTGCCCCGCATTTTAGAGCATCTCTCTAACCATTTCTGCCCATCTCTGGCCATCTTTGCCCACCTGTGAATAATCTGTGATCTAAACTGAATGCAGTGCAGATATAATACAATAAAAGACATTAAAAGACAGCGTTTTTGCTGAGACTTTTCCAAACGAATCGTTCGAAACAAACAAATTAAGTACAGAATTATGCAAACATTTGAAAGAATAATTGAAAGAATGACATCTTTTTTACAAAATCGGATGTAATTTACACACAATTTTATTCAGTTTATATCGAGTTATTGATTGATTATAGGATATACAGTATATATGAGTTTAGATGTTATGGTCATTTTATGTAAATTATAATTAATTTTCGAATTATCATTCGATTGTGATCTCCCGGTTCGTTATCTTTTTATACTTTACTCTCAAATGAGTTTTTATTCACGAATTCTATTCGACTTTCATTTAATTTTATTTAAATTATGTCAAATCATTCACTCATTTCTTACAAAAAAGAAAATAAAAATCAAATTTAATTTCCAGAGAAAAGACATTAATTGAATGAATTGGAAAACAATTTTGAGTAAAGAATGTAATAATAATTACCTATAATATAATGCAGTATTTTATGAGTAAATGCAAAGTTAAAATTTTTGATAGTTGTCCTAATATTAAGATTATTTGTTGAATATATTTGTACTCATTTTACTTGAATTTCCTTCTCTTCTCGTATTTGTGTAAAATCAGATCGAAATGAAGGCATTCATACCTTTAATGGTATTATTTGTGTCTCAAAAACAATATATTTATTTTCTGATGGAAATTAGTGTATAATTGTCTTAATTATAAAAATTTACATTAATTACAAAATTATCGCAAAAATTAATTGAAAGTATTGTCCGCTCAACTCATTCGTAGAAATAAATTCTGAACCGATTTATATATTTTGATGTTCTTTAAGAAAATTATTGTATAATAATATATCAATTATAGAATAATAAAATTATTATCAATTTTTATATCAAATATATATTTATTCGTAAAAATTATTTCATTGAAAGTTAAGAAATCAATTTTACATTAAATGAAAGCCATTTATTTCGACATCAATTTATACAAATAACTATTAAATATAAATCTTAATATTTAGTATCACTTCATTACAATTGTCTAAAGAATATTCTGTATATAAAGAGATGCCTTAAATGCGTTAAATGGTTTAATGCGAATTAAATCTCAACCAAAATCACTAATCAAATCATCAAGGACGATTTTTTGTTTACATGTATTTTTGAAATTCTTTAAAAGTTATTATAGAAGTTATAAACTTATAAAACATCAAAACGATTAGATTGAAATTAGGAACGAAATATTTAAGAATCGCCCTTTTGTCACATCAACAAGTAATAATTTCACTCAGGAATAATGTCGATTAATTCATATTAAATATACATGCACAAATAATCACTAATATCAATTAAAAGAAAATATTGAAAATCGTTTACATTTGTCAAACATTATTGATAGCCTTTGGTCAGTGCTTTTCATTATAGTAGAGTTTTGACCATGATACAACGTAATGTAAGTGTGAAAGTTTTAAATTAAAACTTTGAATATAGAACTAATTATTAACAGGTTTATTTTCAAATGAAAAGTTAATGTCACTGTCGCCAAAATCATAGTTCAAAGTGAAAAGCATATTGAAATACCTTGGAAGCCCTAAGAGAAAAATATTTTGTATTTTAGATTTAAAGTAATACTTTAATAGAGAACATCATAATAAACAATTTGGTCTAGGTACCA